>PVIH01008741.1:0-62563 GCA_004025045.1 Sigmodon hispidus
TACTATTTGCAGCTAATATGAAGGGTAATGTGTCCCTTATTTCTTTTTCAGCTCTTCTATCTTTAGCGTATAGAAGGGCTACTGATTTCTTTGAATTTATCTTGTATCCTGCTACATTGCTGAAGGTGTTTATCAGCTGTAGCAGTTCTTTGGAAGAATTTTGTGGGTCACTTATGTATACAATCATATCATCTGCAAACAGAGATAGCTTCACTTCTTCTTTTCCATTTTGTATGTACTTAATCTCTTTTCATTCCCTTATTGCTTTAGTTAAAACTTTGAGAACTATATTGAATAGATAAGGGGAGAGAGGACATCCTTGTCTAGTTCCTGACTTTAGTGGGATTTCTTTGAGTTTTTCTCCATTAAGCTTGATACTGGCTGTCGGCTTCTTGTAAATCGCCTTAATTATATTTAGGTAGTCTCCCTTTATTCCTGATCTCTCCAGGGCTTTAATCATAAAGGAGTGTTGGATTTTGTCAAAGGCTTTTTCCGCATCTAAGGATATGATCATGTGGTTTTGTTCCTTTAGTTCGTTTATATGATGGATAACATTTACAGTTTTTCTTATGTTAAACCAGCCCTGCATTTCTGGGATGAAGCCTACTTGGTCATGTTGGATGATATCTTTTATGCATTGTTGTATATGATTTGCCAAAATTTTGTTGAGAATTTTCGCATCAATATTCATGAGGCAAATTGGTCTGTAATTCTCCTTCTTTGTTGTGTCTTTGAGTGGCTTGGGTATTAGGGTGATTGTGGCCTCATAAAAGGAATTTGGCAATATTCCTTCAGTTTCTACTGTGTGAAATAGTTTGAGGAGTAACGGTAGTAATTCTTCTTTGAATGTCTGGTAGAATTTGGCACTGAAACCACCTGGACCAGGGCTTTTATTTTTGGGGAGGTTTTTAATGACAGCTTCAATTTCCTTATGGGTTATAGGCCTGTTTAGGTAATTAATCTGATCTTCATTTAATTTTGGAAGATGGTGCCTGTCCAGAAAGCTGTCCATTTCTTCTAGGTTTTCCATTTTTGTGGAATACAGATTTTCAAAATACGACCTGATAATTCTCTGTATTTCCTGGGGGTCTGTTGTTATGTCCCCCTTTTCATTTCTGATTTTGCTGATTTGGACACTCTCTGTTTTTTGATTAGTTTGGCTAAGGGCTTTTCTATCTTGTTAACTTTCTCAAAGAACCAACTCTTAGATTCATTGATTCTTTGTATTGTTCTTTTTGTTTCAATTGTATTGATTTCAGCTCTAAGTTTGATTATTTCCTGCTGTCTACTCCTCCTAGGCGAGTTCGCTTTTAATTGTTCTAAGGCTTTCAGCTGCGCTGTTAGGTCTCTAGTGTGGGATTTCTCAAGGTTTTTCATATAGGCATCTAGCGCTATGAATTTTCCTCTTAATACTGCTTTCATTGTGTCCCACAAGTTTGGATACGTTGTAGATTCATTGTCATTGAATTCTAGGAAGACTTTGATTTCTTTCTTAATTTCTTCCTTGACCCAAAGATGGTTCAGCTGATTGATGTTTAGTTTCCATGAGTTGGTAGGCTTTCTTTGGGTTTTGATGTTGTTGAACTCTAACTTTAGGCCCTGATTGTCTGATATGTTACAAGGGATTATTTCCACTTTTTTGTATCTGCTGATATTTGCCTTATTACCAATTATGTGGTCAATTTTTTAGAAAGTTCCATGAGGAGCTGAGAAATATGTATATTCCTTTGCCTTTGGGTGGAAGGTTCTGTAGATATCTATGACATCCATTTGCATTATAACCTCATTTAGACTCCTTATTTCTCTGTTGAGGCTCTGTCTGGTTGATCTATCCAGGGTTGAAAGTGGGGTATTGAATTCTCCCACTATTAGGGTGTAAGAACTGATGTGGGATTCGAGCTTTAGCAGTGTTTCTTTTACATATGTAGGTGCCCCTGTATTAGGAGCATAAATATTTAAGATTGAAATCTCCTCTTGACCAATTTTTCCTTTGATGAATAAGTAGTGACTATCTTGGTCCCTCTTAATTGCTTTTAGCTTAAAGTCTACTTTGTTAGATATTAGGATTGCAACCCCTGCTTGTTTCTTAGGACCATTCGACTGGAAAATCTTTTCCCAACCCTTTATTCTAAGCCTGTGTCTGTCCTTGTGTTTGAGGTGTGTTTCTTGTAGGCAACAGAAGGATGGCTTCTGTTGTTGTATCCATCTTGTTAGTGTGTGACGTTTTATAGGAAAGTTGAGTCCATTAATATTAAGGGAGATTAGTGACCATTGATTCATATTTCCTGCCATTTTTGGTGGTAACTTGTCTGTATTTCCTTTCTCTAGGGTATTCTTCTGTGGACTTATTGATTGTTTGTGATTTCATGGATGTATCTGGGATCCTTAGGTTGTAGTTTTCCCTCTAATATTCTCTGTAGCGCTGGATTGGTAGATAGATATTGTTTCAGTCTGACTTTGTCCTGAAATACCTTTTTTACCCCATCTATTGTGATTGATAATTTTGCAGGGTATAGTATTCTACTTTGGCATCCATGCTGTTTAAGCGTCTGTATAACTTCTGACCAAGCCCTTCTAGCTTTCATCGTTTCCATTGAATAGTCAGGCGTTATTCTGATGGGTCTGCCTTTATATGTGAGTTGGCTCTTTTCTTTTGCAGCTCTTAAAATTTTTTCTTTGTTCTGTATGTTTTGTGTCTTGATTATAATGTGGCGCGCTGACTTTTTTTTTGGGATCATATTTATTTGGTGTTCTGTAAGCTTCTTGTATCTTTATAGGCATTTCCTTCTTCAGGTTAGGAAACTTTTCTTCTATGATTTTTATTGAAAACATTATCTGTGCCTTTGAGCTGGTATTCTTCTCCTTCTTCTATTCCTATTATTCTCAAATTAGGTCTTTTCATGGTGTCCCATATTTCCTGAACATTTTGAGATATGGCTTTTTTAGTTTTACTATTTTCTTTGACTGATATATCTATTTGAGCTACTGAATCTTCCACTTCAGAGATTCTATCTTCCATCTCTTGAACTCTGTTTGTTATACTTGTATCTGTGGTTCCAGCTTTTTTCTTCAGGTTTTCTATTTCCATCTTTGCTTCATTTTGTGCCTTTTTTATTGCTTCTATTTCAGCTTTTATTTCAGCTTTTATTTCTGCTTTTAGTTCCTGGCATGTTTCTTTCATAGATTTGTTCATCTCTTCCAAATTTTTGTTTGTATTTTCTTCTATTTCTTTTAGGCTTTTTTTTCATATCTTTTTTTAGAGCTTCGATGATCATCAAAAAGGAATTTTTGGTGTTGCTTCCTTCTGTTTCCTCTTCATTGCTCAGTTCAGGTCTTGTATTTGTAAGGATGTCACTCTCTTCTTAAGTTACCATGTTGTCCTTTGTATTATTATGTAATTTTTTGCACTGACGTTTGCCCATGGCTTCAGTGGTTCACGATTAGATGGGTCCTGGTCAGTTGTGGCACTGGTGTTTGTGTGCCTCCTGTCACTTCTCTGGTCAGGGTCTGATTCTGTCTTTCAGAGACCCCTGCAGTTGTTGGTTTGCTCAGTTTGAGGTCGTGGTGGGAGCAGTACAAATCCCCTCAGCAGGAGCTGTGGGCGTGGTCAGGGGCAGAGTTTACCTGCTTCTGCTCCAGAGTGTGCTAGGACTCTGCAGAGAGCACTTGGTCCCGGGAGCGGAACCGAAAGCAATGGGCCCCACATTCTTAAAGAAAACTGATTGTTTCTCCTCTTCCGAAGTCATCAGTCACAAATATCTCCTTAGTAAAGAGTGTAATCTCATGAGCCCCCCTCCTGCCATGGTAGATTGTTGACAGGTTTGGTCTTGTGCAGGCAACCATAGCTGTTGTGAGTTCCTGAATGCAATGGCTCTGTCATGTTCAGAGATATTGTTTTCCTCTGGTTCTCCCCTTGGGGCCTTATAATCTCTTCTCCCTGTCTTCCCCAATGCTATGTGAGCTCCAGGAGAAGGGGAGGTGTTATATATGTCCCATTATGTCTGAGTATCACACAAACACTTATTTTCTATATGTTGTCCAGTCAACTAAGTGATCTTAGGGCTATAACTTAACCTATCTGACCTTAGTATCTCCATAAAGAATGCAGAGATAAACATGGACAAAGCCTTAAGACATTTGAGAGTAATATGAACACTTGTTCATCTAGTTTATTTTTAGCAGCCAGCTCACCTATGGCCAGTCTTCCTGGAATCCCTCCACATTAGGGTCTGTTGGCTTATTTGTCCTTTCTGAGCATAAGAATTTCAGTACAAATATTCAGTTACCTTTTGTCTATTAATTCTAGATGAAGTTCATCAAATTCAGTTGTTTACAAAGACATAAAAAATGACTAATGGAGAATGACTGGACTCATATCATGAAATTAATTATGTACAGATTACTAAGCAGTTCCCTTGAGCACAAACACAATTACAAATGATAGCCAACTAGATGCATGTCACCCTCAATGATTATTACTAACTTGTTTCCAGAGACTCAAGAAAAAAACACTCCATGGATCCTGTTGAGGCTGCTGTCCCTGGGATGTTCATTCATACCTGCTTTCTTTCTGTGCTGTTCGATGCTGGTCATCGATCATTTCCATGTTCCATGCTGGGCAGTAGCTGCTGAATGAGCTGCTTCATGTCTTCTCAGTCACTCCCTTGATTTAAGACTGAAACACTGATCCCAAGGATATCTAAGTGCCTGTCTACATTTCTATGACCCTTACAATGCTGATACTATAATAGATATTCTAGAAGTTTATACCAAGGTTTTCATGGTTGCCCGTTACAAAGTGTCTTCTGTATTGACTGTTGAGAAGGAATGACCTTTAACAGAAGCTCTGGAACAACCAAGCTATGTAATTTACAAGGCTGAGTGCAAAGTGAAAACATATTGATATTTGCTCAAAAAAATCCTAACACTCTGGAGACAGTGGCAAAAGAACAAAATTATGCAACCTATGCATCTGCAGGTGATATTCTTGAGATTTTCATGTTTTGCTTGTAAAATATTTTACATTTCTCTATTATCAGAATGAGAGCCTATCTTTAAAAAAAAGCAGAAGAAATAAAGGCAGACAGAGAAAAGAAAAGAAGAAAGGGAAGAAGTAAGAAAAGAGAATGAAAGAAAAAAGAAAAGAAGAAAAAAAGAGAAAGAGAAAGCTAATGGGACATATTTCCCATACTACAAAGGTTACTTTCTGATACTGTATATGAACTGCTATCTGACTTGGAAAAGTCTTTCTTATCATCCTCCGATTTTCTTGTCTGTAGAGGTGAAAGAATAGTTAAGATAGTAGAGTTGATACAGTGAGAATTAGATACATTTTGGCTCTGGGGACACATAGTAAGTACTCAACACATTAGTTATTTCTCTTGGTCCATATTTGGGCCAGGGGGAAACATGTAACACCCGTACTCTTGACTTTTCTGATCAAAATTTGGATTGATATAGGCATCTGTCCTAATATAAACTGACATTTCTCTTGTCATAGATAAAGCAGTAAATATCAGGCCTGGATATACTTAAAGATGGGACTCTATAGAATACATATATTTGCTGACTTAACAGTTGGTGGGCTTCCAGGGGTAAAGCTGTGTGTGTTGGAAATGGAAAGAAAATGAATTCTACCCCCTCCCTCCCTCCTTCTCTCCCTCCCTCCCTCCCTTCCATTCTTTTATTTCTCCTTTCCTCTACTTCTGTCTATTCCTGTCCTGGTGGTCAAAGAGGATAGAACTCTTTTAGGCCTAGTAAATGAACTATCTTCCAGGAAACTCAGCACTGTAAAGAAGAGCACTGAACATATCTAGATGTGATAGTCTGGGAGGACACAAATGAGAAATATATAAACTCTAGCCTGTGTTTTGATACTCTGGGACACCTTGTTGGGGAAGGTAGCTTCTGAGCAAGCTCTGCAAGAATAACTGAGGGCATGGCAGAAAAAGCATCTTGCAGATGGGAGGGGTAACAGGCACAGTGAGAATTTAGGGCATGGTCTAGTTCCGCCAGCAGTTTACATATAGAACAGAAAAATGGATGCTGGAAACTGTGATGTGACTGATAGAGAATGTGGACAAGAAAGCACTAAAAGAAGAACAGCCAGGGTTTTAGTTCTCTCTGCCTGTCATTCTGATCCTGCTTGTACCCCAGAGTCACAGCCATGCTGAAATCCTTTGCATTTTGTCTTTATTCCTTTGTGGAAGAGTGAAATCCTGTGGCTTTCATGTTTTATGGTTATGTCAGTTCTAAGAGGAGCCTGACAGCATCCTGGGACCTTATTCTGATACTAAGTGTCTTCTTAAGGCACATCTTTCCCATATGTGGCTGTATTCTTTATTTTCCATTTTGTTGCTCATTCTCCCTCTCCCAATCCATACCACTGGTAATCAGATTTTGTAGAATAACCTGAGATATTCAGTTCATGTACCTTAATTAGAACACCAACATTGTGCTTGCAAAAATTGTATTTCTTTTTAATTAGTCATAACTTAGCTCATCTTTTGGGAAACTCTTCTAACTCATATTATTGATCACTGTCAGGTAGAAGTGTGTAAGGAACTATATGTCTTTGTCATTTTCTCTTCCTTCCTTTCTCAGCCTATCCATTCTTGTAGGAAGAGAGCTATATATTACTTCCCTTAGAATCTGGGATGCTTTGAGATGCTCTGAATGTTCTAAGATTGCTGACTCTAAGACTTACACATACTAGTCTCTTTCTCTCTATTTCCTTGGGAGACTTGAGTGATATGCCTCCAAAAATCTATTCCGGTCATGCCAGAAGCCATGGAGGCATTAAGATACATTGGTGTATATCCCTAAGTGTGCTCCCAGTATATGGTATGCCCCAGCTGCTGGCATGTATTTTCTGTTGTAAAGGAAGCCTTTTGTCCAATAAGAATGCTGTTGTTTATACCTTTATCATTTGTGCCACTATTGCATCTGTGGGCACCTCTTACCATGCCAGTCTTTATTATAGTGAACAGATAGCCACCTGTTTTAATCAATTTAACTAATAGTCTGTCTACCTTGGGGGTTTTAATCTACTAGGTCTAGATGCAAACATTAATTGCATAAAAATGCATTTTCATGTCTGTGGTACTTTCTCAAGTCTAGTGAATAAAATCATACATATCTAGGTTTATGAGTAGTCTAGCTGTGATAATTGTGCTGGTCTGAATATTATGATCTTTACAACTTTGCCTGTCATTGTTAATCTATACTTGGTTATTTTTATGACTAACTCAGTTTTAAATCTCTTCAATGTAGTGGGATTTCCCCCTCTGAGCACCTTCTTATTTCTAGAAATAGCACAGACTGCTGAGGGAAAGCACCAGATTTCAAGGAGGAAACATTAAATACTCCCAGGTGAAGCCATTCTATTTTGCCAATCTATTGCTGGGTAGTAACAGCTCAATAGGCCAATATACCTCATTAAACCCATACATCTTCATAACTAGAATAAATTTACATCTTGTTCTAGCAATATAGGTCAATAACACATACTCTAACTTTCTGGAATTTATATGCAGAGTGCCTATACAATTTATGGATGATTTAAGTACTGTATATGAAGCATTTTAGTAAAACACAAATTTCTGTATTACTGACATGTGAGCATCTATATTTATATCCAAACACAGAAGGTTCAATTTGGGGAGTATTTCAGAAACATTTCAATATCTAATGATTTTTTTTGGAAACTGTTTTTAATTACTCAGTATCATAGAATTCAAACAAAACAACAAAATAAGCACATCAAAACATGTTTGACTTGAATAAAAATAGCAAGCAGCTGGAGAAACAGGCACACTTTGCAAAATAGGCTGTGTGAATCACACTTTACATATTTATAACCAAATAGCTCTGACAATGTTGGCAGTTTCTGGAGTAGCAATGGGAGAGAAGCTATCTCAAAGACTTGTTTTTATTGGATAAAAAAAGAGCCAGAAAACCATGTTTGAGGTTTTTTGCTTTTTGGCCAATTCTTCTAGGAGAGTAAGACATTCATTTACTTTTCACATACCACATGTTTACCCAAGAGGCAACCAGAAATACTAGGATAGGGCTGTCTTTATCATGTGCAAGTTGGCTTGCCAATATAAATGAAATGTTCAGAAATACATTAGAGTTATAGAGCAGTGCAATGCATTTGGTCAAGAAATTCAAATAGATGAAAATAAATGAGAAAAAATGTAAAGTTTTAATACCTATGCGGGATATATAATAACTTACAGAAATAAAGATGATATAAGAGCCTGGGGAAAATTGAAGATCAAGTGAGATACGTAGATTTTGGATTATGGGATGGTAGTAGAAGTCATAAAAAATGAAGAAAAAAACCAATGAGGGTGTTTGCTAAATAAATGTAAATGGCATTGGTGTGCATATTTATAAATATTTCTGACTAGAAGCTCAAATGTTGAAGAAGAGAATATAGAATACAGAACAGAAATAGTATTGTGGCTTCTTTCATGTAAGCTAAGGCTAAAAAAATGACAAATATCACTGTTCTACATTGAAAATGATGCCACTATAATAGGAAATAAAATAATAATGTGGAGGTCTATTTATTTATTGATTTATTTACTGTGGTATGATATGACTAGTGATAAAGTCAAGTCCACACAACATCAACAATAGCAAAACATCTTCATGGTCAAACAAAGTAGTAGCAAGTGGAGATTTGGTTCATGGTAGGTAAGAACAGTTATGGGGCATAAGTAGGTATTATGGATTAGAAATGCATAACGATATACCAATGCAAGGTTATGAGTGAGTTTGGGGAATATTTTTGGAGAATGTAAAACTTGTAGGTGGCAGTGAGATAATCATAGAACTATGACTATGTGTCTGCACTGTACCTTCTTCAAAGTTGATAATTTGAGGGAGTAATTTGTTAATGAAGCAGCAAGCAGGTAATATCAAATAGATAAGTAGTGCAGCAAGACAGACATCCCAGTCTAAATAGCACAGTGCTATTTGTTATATCACCATTACTGTAGATTAGAAATTTGGAAGACATTTAGTCAGCTTAATGTTTCATGAGGTTGGTACAGGATTCCAGGCAGGGCTATTGTCATCTGAAGGCTTGATTAAGCTTTGGAGGTCTGCTGTACTCATTCACGTGACTATGGGAAAGAGGACTTAGTGCCTTGCCATGTTGACCCCAATATTTTTTAAATACTGGACAACTAGAAACTAGCTTTCTACACTGATTTATCTATGTCTTTTCATATAGGAAATCATGTTACAGTATCTGCATTTCCTATAGCTCACAGGCAAGGAGAGAGGAGCTAGGCTTCATTCTTACAAGAAAGAAGAATGAAAGAATTTGTGAAAATATTCTAAAGCATACAGATTAAGAAATAAATATTTTGTCACCAGAGAGAATTAGACTATTGGATAAGCCTTCTTAGGAGATATGTATCAGTTCAGTTCCTAAAGAGGGAATTATTCATGGAGGTTTGATAATGTGAATATTTACACAAACATATCTAGTATATATAAAAGCCATGGAAATCACATAGATAATATTTGTAGTATATTACCAGAGGGTTAATAGCAATCAGGTTGAAAGCATCTAAAAGGAAATCGAGCAAATCCTGAAACATGAAAGAAATCCTGGGCACCTAGTTGCTTTTGGTTGATGAATGAAGCTAGGTCATGTTTTCTCACCAAAAATGGATGAGGAGATATCTATAAATCTTACAACTCTCTTGTCTTAGTTATGGTTCTATTGTTGTAAAGAGACACCATGACCAAATCAACTTATAAAAGAAAACATTTAGTTGGGGGCCTGCTTACAGTTTCAGATGGTGAGTCCATGTCCGTCATGGTGCGAACATGGCAGAAGGCAGGCAGGCTTGGTGCTAGAGCAGAAGTGGAAAGCTTACATCTTATTCACAAGTTGAAGGCAAAGAGAGTGAGACTGGGTCTGGCCTGAGCTTTTGAAACTAAACCAGAGTCACACACCTTCTCCTATAAGGCTGTAGCTTCAGATCCTTCCCCAAATGTTTCTACCCACTAGGGACCAAACATGCAAATACATGAGCCTATGGGGACATTTTTATTCAAACCTCCACACATAATTGACAGCTAAAGTTGGAAGGAGATCGTTGGTGTCATCCATCAATCATATGATTAAATGACAGGATGGAAGGGAATGGAGGGAATATCTGAGTATCAGATAGAGAATCTCTTCTCCAAGATGAGAACTTAGCTTGTTTTTGACGGGGATACAGAAGTAAGAAAAGGAAGAGTAAGAATAAACCAATGGGCCCAATGATGCACCTCAGTGCTTTCGTGTATGCAGAACATGTACAGGGTAAGCTTGCAGCAGATCATCATGTGTATGGACTTAGAAAAATAGCTAATGATTATTTATCTATTCAAAGAGAATTTATATGAAGTATCAGAGTATAATTAGCACGGATTCTGGTATGAGTGAAGCAAAGTTGAGAAGGTCATGGGAAACACAGGAGTTCAACTTAAAAGAATGGCTGTTTAACTCTTATAAAAAAACAAATATGCTGAGGAGTGCATAGTGGTTTCAAAAAAAAAATGGCAGTGAGCAGATTCCAGCTCTTAGGCTGCTCAGCCAGAGATTCCCTCTTCGGGATCAGGGTCATACACAAGGGTCTGATCTCAGACTCTTGCCAGCAGACAGGTCCTAGGCTTTAGCTGTGAGGGGTCTCTTCCAGCAACCCCTAAAAGAAGGGACCTCCCACAGCTGGGACCAGCCTCTAGGGTGAACAGCATCATCAGAGAAGGACTGAGGACTTTGAAACTCAGACCTGTGCCCAGAGAAGAGTCAGAGATAGAGCAGACCCCTTGCTCAGAGGAGACAGGAGACCCACAAGCCCTCTTCCTGCAACTGAATAAGAGCTGACTAATTGTGAACCACTGAAGGAATGGGCAGATGCCAGTGCAAAAATACATATAACAATATAAAGAACAACAAGGCAACATCAGAAGAAACTGATGGTTCTGCAACTACAAGACCTGAACAGCGCAATGAAGAGGAAACAGAAAGAAATAACAGCAAAAGCACCTTTATACAGATTGAGAACTTCAAAGAAGACATAAAAAATTCCCTTAAAGAAATAGAAGAAAATACAAACAAAGAATTGGAAGAGATGAACACATCCTTGAAAGAAAAACCAGAAAAGGAAAACCAAAATAATGAAAGAAACATTCTAAGAACTAAAAACTGAAAGAGAAGCAATAAAAAAGGCACAAAATGAGGCAAAGGTGGAAATAGAAAATCTGAAGAAAAGAGCTGGAACTACAGATACAAGCACAACCAGCAGAATTCAAGAGATGGAAGAGAGAATCTCTGGAGTGGATGACTCAGTAGCAGAAATAGATACATCCGTCAAACAAAACACTAAAACCAAAAAAGCCATGACACAAAGCATTCAGGAAATTTGGGATACCATAAACAGACCTAACCTGAGAATAATAGGAATAGAAGAAGGAGAAGAATACTAGCTCAAAGGCACAGATAATGTATTCAATAAAATCATAGAAGAAAACTTTCCCAACTTAAAGAAGGAAATGCCTATAAAGATACAAGAAGCTTACCAAACACCAAATAGATTTAACCTCCCAAAACAATCTGCTCGCCAAATAATCAAGCCACAAAACATACAAAGAAAAGATTTTAAGAGCTATGAAAGAAAAAGGTCAACTTGCCTATAAAGGCAGACCCATCAGAATAACACCTTACTAGTCAATGGAAACAATGAAAGCAAGAAGATCTTGGTCAGAAGTTATACAGACACTAAAAGAGCAAGGCTGCCAACTTAGACTACTGTACCCAGGAAAACTTTCAGTCACCATAGATGGAGTAAACAAGATGCTCCCTGACAAAGTGAGACTTAAACAATACCTATCTGCCAATCCAGCCATTCAGAAAGCATTAGAGGAAAAACTCCAACCTAAGGATTCCAGATACACCCAAGAAACCACAAACAATCAATAATCCCACAAAGAAAAGCCCAGAGAAAGGAAATACCTACAAGCAATCACCAAAAATAGCAGGAAATATCAATCAGTGGTCACAAATATCCCTTAATATCAATGGACTCAGTTCACCTATAAAAAGACACACACTAACAAGATGGATACAAAAACAGAAGCCATCCTTCTGCTGCATACAAGAAACACACCTCAACCCTAAAGACAGACACAGGCTTAGAGGAAAGGGTTGGGAAAAGATTTTCCAATCAAATAGCCCTAAGAAATAAGCTGGTGAGCCATTCTAATATATAACAAAGTTAGACATCAAACAAAAATCAATTAAAAGAGACCAGGATGGACATTACTTATTCATATCACGAAAAATTGATCAAGAGAAGTTTTCAATCCTGAATATTTATGCCCCTAATATAAGGGCACCTACCTATGTAAAGGAAACACTACTAAATCTCAAATCTCATATTAACTCTTACACTCTAATACCCCACTTTCACCCGTGGATAGGTCAACCAGACAGAGACTCAACAGAGAAATAAGGAATCTAACAGAGGTTATGATGCAAATGAATTTAATAGATATTTACAGAAGCTTTCACCCAAATGCAAAGGAATATACATATGTCTTAGCACCACATGGAACTTTCTCTAAAATGAACCACATAATTGATCATAAAGCAAAATGAATAGATACAAAAAAATGGAAATAATCCCTTGTATCATATCAGACCACCAGGGCCTAAAGTTAGAGTTCAACAATATCAAAAATCACAGAAAGCTTACGAACTCATGGAAACTAAACATCACTCAGCTGAACCACCTCTGGGTCAAGGAAGAAATTAAGAAAGAAATCAAAGTCTTCCTAGAATTTAACGAAAATGAATCCACAATGTACCCAAACTTGTGGGACATAATGAAAGCATTTTTAATAGGAAAATTCATAGCACTAGATGCCTTTATGGGAAACCTAAAGAAATTCCTCACTAGAGAACTATCAGCACTGCTGAAAGCCTTAGAACAATTAGAAGCATTTTTTGGTTTACCTTCTCTTTGTTTTCTTTCAAAGATTTGTTCTTCTCTTTCAATTTTGTTTGTATTTTTCTTCTATTTCTTTAAGGAATTTTTTTTATATCTTCTTAGAAGTCTTCAATAATCTTCATAAAGGTGCTTTTGTGTTTGTTTCCTTCTGATTCCTCTTCATTGCTCTGTTCAGGTCTTGTTGCTGTAGAACCACCAGTTTCTGCTGGTGATGCCTTGTTGTTTCTTGTATTATTATATGTATTCTTGCACTGGCATCTGCCCATGGCTTCAGAGGTTCACAGTTAGTCAGCTCCCAGTCAGTTGTGGCAAGAGGACTTGTGTATTTCCTGTCTGCTCTGAACAAGGTGTCTGCTTGATCTCTGACTCTGCTCTGGACAAGAGTCTGAGTTTAAAAGTACTCCGTCTTTCTCTGATGTAGCAATTCGTCCTGGAGCCAAGGCCTGTCCATGTGAGGTCACTTCTTTAGGAATTGGTGAAGGAGGCCCCTCACAGCTAAAGCCTAGGGCCTGTCTGCTATCGAGAGTCTGAGATCAGACCCTGGGTTTGACCCCGGTCCAGGAGAGGGACTTTCCAGACCGTGGCCCAGGTGCTGGAATCTGCTCACCTCTGACTTTTTGTTTTCTAATGAGAGACAGAAAGGGGGTGGATCTTAATGGGAGTCAAGGTAGAGAGAACCAGGAGGAGTAGAGAGAGGGGATACTGTAATTAGAATACATCATGTGTGAAAAACTATTTTGAATAAAATGGAAAAAATAGAAATAAGAAAATATATGATGATAAGTTAGAACCATTTTGCCCTCTCGAAAATTATGTTTTTTATATAAAAATAGATATTGAATTTTGTTCAAAGAATTTCTAGTAATCTATAGAAATAATCATATGGGTTTTATGAGTTATCAGTATGTCAAATTAAATTTTTTACTTTAACATACATTATAGCTTGAATAAATTTAAACTGTCACATATTTTTATTTTAATCTATAGAAATAGTCATATGGCTTTTATTTTGAACCTTAATGTATGTTATAGCTTCAATAAATTTAAACTGTAGTATATTTTTATTTTAATGTACAATTTTTTCTACTGTTAACAATTCTTTCAAATATTACATATTATTCTTCCAAACTCAAAATATAATCACATGTGAATAAGCTTCTGGGCACAAGAAATTGTTGTTGAATATTATTTTAAGATATGTTACATTGTCTATGCTGTGGAATATTTGTTTTAATGTTGTGCAGATGTATTACATTCCTTTATGCGTCGTTTACTTAACTCTGTGCAGCTGTGTTACTTTCCTGTATAAAACTTCTGATTAGTCTAGTAAAGAGCTGAATGGCCAATAGCAAGGCAGGAGGAAGAATAGGCGGGGCTAGCATGCAGAGAATAAAGAGAAGGAAAAAGAAGAGAGATCAAGGACTGAGAAAAGAAGGGCCAGCCACCTAGCTACCCAGCCAGACACAGAATAAGAGTGAAAATAAGGTTACAAAGGTAAGAAAAGGAAAAAGACCAGAAGCAAAAGGTAGACAGGATAGTTTATGTTAAGAAAAGCTGGCTAGAACTAAGCCAAGCTAAGGTTGGGCTTTTGTAAGTGATAATTAGATTCTGTGTGTTTTATTTGGGAGTTAGGTGGCAGCCCCACAAAAGAGTAAGATATTAAAAGCTCCCTAAGTAGCAAAGTGCAAAAAACAATTAACATCAAGAAATACTAGCCACTAAATGATGAAATAAACAACAGTTTGAATTGTCTGGAATGTGACATCTACAGTTCTAGATTCAAAGTTTCTATAATTTGTCAGAATTATAAGCAGAGGTATAATCGCTGATATTTTGATCCAGAACAACTATCCAGCATGGAAATATGAATATAAAAAGAAAAAAGTTTATAGAAGTAACAATCAGGCCAAATTAGTCATCTGCTTGAATGTGCAGATCTGCCCTTGTAGTGGTGTCAGCAGGGGCAGAAACTCGGGCCTGGGAACAGCTGCTTTACTAATACCCATCTATGATTTGCAAACTTAGGACATTTTTGAATTTTTTATATCCTTATTTGATTTGAAATACAGTGAAATTATTATATGTCTATATATCTCAGAGATTGCAATAAAAATAAAATATATGGGATAAAACAATGGCATTATGCCATAGTTTGGGGAAAAATAAAAGTATAATTCATATTAAAATGGATAGTGCCTGAATCACAGCCATTCATTTGGCCACTCTGACTCGCTATCATCATGGAAATTTAGAGGGAAAATTAACAATAAATACTTGATGATAGCTTTTGCAGAGCAGAATATGTGAGTGGTATGTGACTGATTATGCTTGGTGACATTTTCATATTACATTTTATAGTTAACTATGCTTTAGAATGTGTAATGTTGTCATAAATCTAACTGGAATTCCACATATCCACAACATAGAAATATAGTGGATACTTTCAAGTTAAAAGAAGATAAGCTTACTTTCAGAGTGTTTGTAGTCAAGTTGTAGATTCTTTGCAGTTACTTTGAAAATTAGTAATAGGTACTGTGGTTCTTGAGGAGAGACATGAACACTAAAAAAAAAAAAAAAACCTCTGAAAAACATTATTAAATTATTAATACAACAGTAGTTAATGAATATAGGCTAGTGGATTTTACCTACATAAGTAAATGACTAATTTACCATTGCAATATGTGCTGCAATGGTCTTTATAGACAACAAGAGAACCCGGAATTGGCAGGCTTGGTCCATACGCTAGGTTCTCTCAACATTCCTTTCAAGATTCACAAGACTTTAATACAAACCAAGCACACAAGACAAGAAACATAGCGCTGTTATAGCCAGGAAGTAACCAACATTTCCTTCTCAATTAATTTTCTTTTCTTTTAAAAAGTAAAGCATTAAATTTACCCCATTGACCATTTTGTGGTTCTGTGAAACCATAGGAGAGAAGGAAAGGGCTTCATTATAGAGAAACCTAACATCATGGAGTTTTCACAATGACCAAGATGCAATAGTGAGTGATTCCAAGTGATTTTGCCGTAAAAAAATAAAATAAAATAAAATCAGCGGTGGAAGAGAAAAATTGATCTGAAATATTCTTACTCCATGGTTTCAGAGACAAGTTAGATTCAATGGATTCCTCATCCTTGCTTTAGGGAAGCTTTTCACTTTGGTCCTGTGTTGCTGTTTTCACCTCAGGAAATGAAAGATAATAAACAGGCAGGGACTGGGTGTGTCTGAAGAACTCCTGATTCAGGTGCATTGAATCAAGCTGAAAATAAAAGTATGGAAGTCTCAGGGGGTTGGACAAAGTCAAAGTAAAGGGGAACAAAAGGAAAGTCTTGGGACTTAATAAAAAAGTGTTAGGACATCGTCTCATCCTAACACTCATTAATGAAAATTGCAAATTGTTTACCAAAAAGTTGGGAGAATAAATAAAGCTAATAATGTATATATCTACACTTACGTGAAATGTGCATATAGTGATAATATGACCCAAGACAAGTTATGGAAATTAAAAGTAGAGAAAAAGAAGAAACGTTCAAATAGCGAAAAGAGAGATGCTATTGTTTAAGTGCTCTAACTGTACTGGTGAGAGGAAGGTCATTGCTGATTACCCCAGCCTCGCTCCTCCCTCAGGCCTCATCCCATTCTGGGCTTAGGTTTTCCTGCAAATCATGGTAATTGGGAATCAGTTCACACAGCTGTGAACAGGGCCTCACAGATACAGAAGGAACAAATTTGAAGCCCAGTCTCTCCACTGGGGAGAGAAAGGAAGTGAGTTGTTTATGGACCGTTTCATCACTCTTCCCAAGAGGCACCAGCGGCTCCATGTTTATGTTTCATTAAAGGTACAGTGACACTTTCATTTTAAAACGAGAAGATTGGCCTGCTGTCCTTATGAGAAGACTTGAATTTAATTCTAAGTTAAAAATCATGATCTGTTAACGGGGTGAGGAAGCTAAGGTTATAACACAATTTCCTTGTTTTACAGTTGAATGTCTTTTGAGCTACAGATATTAAATGATCTTCCAAGTTTGTTAGTAATAGCCTCTTGCTAGAATCACTAGTGTGGGTTACCACTTCTGTAACTATTATCCCAGTCTTCAGAAAATAGTCCTGAGATGCCCAGGCTGACCAATTGTAGCAATCTCTCTCTCTCTCTCTCTCTCTCTCTCTCTCTCTCTCTCTCTCTCTCTCTCTCTCTCTCTTCTATCATGGGGATTTTCTTTCATCCTTGGTCCTGTTCCCATCCAGGTTATATTTTGATAAATATAGAAGTTATAGAAGCTACCACCCAATTTACTAAATTCAGCTTATTTTCTTATCTTTTACTCTATTTACTTTTTTTTCAGTAACCAGCTCCCATTGTACCAATACTAACCATTTTATTTTTCTAAGAAGTAAATCAGGGGCAAAGTCACACAATTTATTATTCTACTCTCTGGTTAAAACATATCTCACCCCTCATTAATGCGATTGAATTGGTTACATTTAAACCTGTCAAGATAGGCAGAACCCAAAGATCCATTTACTGCTGCTTATGTGTAGTGGCCTGGGGTGGCAGATGGTTTTCAATGTTCTGTAAGGTCAAGGGACACAGGCTCTCTTTATCTTTTAGACCTGACATCCCCAAGAAGCTATCTTTGTTCACATATTTGAACCTAGTTCATGTTACAACATGTAATATTCAGTCAGCTCAAAGGAGAGAAAGCAGAAGCCTAGGATTTTATTATTTATGCTTTTATATTATTATTTATTTAGGGTTAGGGTTAGGCCCCAGCATTCTACATATTTCTTGTGATGATCCTCTTAGCTAAGAATCGGCCCTATGGTTATTCCTGCCTAAAAGAGATGCTGAGAGATGTATTGCTTCTGAAAAGAAGAGAGAGTTGATAAGGAGCAGCTTTTTTTTTTTTTTATCACTGTGATATTTATTGACTACTTCCTTAATCCAGCTTTTACAACCAACATATCAGTTTGATTCTGGTCTCAGTATTTCTGCCTTCTCTCTCACACAAAGATTCCATGGAGCACACACAATCTTCCTCACTCCCTGTGCAACCTACAGTCACAGTGTTCCTCCTGTACACACATGGCCGATTGTGGAAAAAAAAATCATATTACTCTTTCTGTTACTGTCTATAGATTTTGGAGCTTCTAGCTCAGCAGGGGTCAATACACTTAAATTGTCATCAAATCTGCTAATCTGTGGGCTGTTCTAGAATAAGAGTCATTCATCATCTTAAATGGCCACTAATTTCCCACTAACTGGTTATAGATGAATAAAAAGATAACCCTGCTGATTAAAAATATAAACACAGCATGTTTTCCACTTTGGAAATTTATTGGCATTTTAAATTGGTCTATCATCTGTACTATTTTTCAGATCAAATTGTTCCTTCCTTCTTTCCTTCCTTCCTTTTTTTCTTCCTCCTTCCTTTTTTCCCTCCCTCCCTCTTCCTCCTCTCTCTTTTCCTTTTTAAGATAAGCTTTCACTACTATCTATCTCTGGCTGTCTTAGAACTTGAGATCAGGCTGACCTCAAATTCACAGAGATCCACTTGCCTCTGTCTCCCCAGTGCTGGGATTAAAGGCACTCTCAGACAGATAATTGCTCTTATTCAAAGCTAGCATCACTTATATTCTTAACTTTTCTTTATTTATCATAGTCACAGTTTTCTGTAGATCATATTTCCAGATATCTTTAAAACTGTTCCTTCCATTTATAATCTCATACTATAGGCACATATCATATCTCCATCCTTGACTTACAGGTAATTGTAATAATTTAATTGCCATGCCTTTCACTAGGTAAATTGTCTTTAAAGAAATACTTTATGTTAAAGTATAGAAGTATCCCATACAGTTACATTTTCTCATTATCAAAGTTCTTCTTTGCAGTAATAAATCACCAAATAAATAAGATCTCAAGAAATCATAGAAAGGTGGAAAGAAGTTCATTATGACTTAACCATGTCTGAGGAACCTATATTTTTGAATACTGATCACTCCGAAGTTTATGTTGAAACCTGTCCTAGTTAGAGTAACTATTGCTGCAATAAAACATCATCACCAGATACAAGCCAAGGAGAAAACGATTGATCAGTCTTCTTTCCTTATCACTGTTCATTATTAAAGGAAGTCAGGACAGGAACTCAAACAGGGGAAGACTTTTTAGGCAGGAGCTAACGGAGGCCCCAGAGAGGAGATGCTTATTTGCTTGCTCTTTCTGACTTGCTCAGCCTGCTTTCTTTTAGAACCTAGGATCACTGTCCCAGAAATGGCACCACAGTAGGCTGGGCTCATCAATCACGAATTAAGAAAATGCCCCATAAGCACTCACACAGCCTGATATTACTGAAAATATCTTCTTAGCTTGTGTTGAGTTGATACAAAATTACCCAGCACAAAACCTAAACTTCATTTAGTGGTATTATTAGGTGAGACCTATAAGAAGTGAATAGCTCTTATGACATAATAGGTGCTACTGATGACATTCCAAAGTGATTTCTGGAACCCTATCTCACCTTCTGTTATATACTAGCACAGAAGGCGTACACACACACACACACACACACACACACACACACACACACACACACACAAATGGGCCTCCACTAAACACCCAGTCTACACAAAATTTGGACTTAGGCTTCCCACCCTCCTGAACTGAGCTTGATCACGTTCCATTGCTTCTGAGCTTCCTATTCAGGGATTTATTATAGTGGCCACAGTGACTGAAGATCACTATAATTTAAAGCATGAACAGTAGAGAAGATTAGCAAAGAGTAACCTGCTCATCTCCCACAACCTCAGATTGGAGAGTCTAATGGATGGTGAAGAAGAGGAGTGGGCTAAGAAATTAAGAATGGAACCTGAATTTCTTTGTAAGGGTTCTATCTAAAACACTACCCTGTTCACTAGCTAGGGTTGTGTGAGAATCAGGCTTATCCAATCTTAAAGTCTATATCAAACATGTAGGGTCATCAGGTCCTTTCAGACCCAGGATATTTTCAAAACAACAGCATCCTGGCATCTATACCACAATAGAAACCTGGAGAAATTTTTAGAAGATCAGAAAAGTCCTTGAGAAAATGTTTCTGAAATCTCAGTGTACAAAAGAAGAGATCAGATCCATGACTAGTTACTTAGACATGAATCATCATGAAGAATCATTATGTGCTGTGCTGTGCTGTCATAAAACCAACAAACTCCTTTGTTTCATTTTATAAGTCTGGGTATTTTGCTTGTGTGTATGTCTCTGCATGACCTACATGCCTGGTTCTAGAAGAGACAAAAAAGAGATCAAATCCCCTGGGTTTGTAGTTACAGAAAGTTGTGCAATGCTTGATTGGGGTGCTTGGAATTAAACCCTGGTCTTCTAGGAAAATATCAAGTACTCAGCCTCTAACCCATCTTGGAGCTTGACATAATACTTTTTAGGTATTTAATTATGCATTAATAGACAGATTAAAACCATCTGATTAATTATGCAAATGTTATTATTTTAAAAGAGGAAGGCAAAAAGAGAGAAAGACACCTATTATCTAAACAAACAGTAAATAAATCAGAGACCTGGAAAAAGAAGGGAACAATGAGAACACTGAGAAGTTAACATTCTGATAAATACAAAACACATAGTGTTGGTAACACAAGAGCATTTCCTCAAAGAAAATTATTGTAGTAAGAATTCAGACATAAACTTTCTCCTATTTATTGGGCCATAAGTCCAATTAGACATCTGTTGGTTATTACTAAGATATTAATGCCTCTATGATACCACAGAGGATACCCTTATGAGCTGGTCATTGTGGTTCACAGGCTTACAGCTGGGTAGAATTAGTATTTACTTTTCCCCCATGATGTCTTACATAGCACCTTATGCTTCTATGAGAGCTAGCTCTCAGTGAGGAGGCTTCTGGGTCAGTTCCAGTTCAATTGATCCAATCCTGTGCCCAAAGTTTGTGCTGTCTTCAGAAATATGGTCTTCTCTTCAAGTTCTGGGAAGCATTCAAAGATAAAGGCAATCTTATATTGTTGTGGGAGTTTCTTGGATTTCCCTGGCCCACAACTTGAGAGGAAAATCCTTTGCCTGGCACTGGAGTTTTTGTTATATAGTCTATGTCTTCCGTGGGTGGCAGCGGGAGGTAGTGGTAGTTGGCAAATACATACATACATACATACATATGTACACACACTATATGCATTTGTTAGTAAGCTTATAAAAGAGTATGTTTTTATATAGCTTTTCCAAACATCCTCAGTGTTATTTATCTTACCTTTGTCTTCATCCCTTTCTGAAGTAAAAACCATCCTGTTTTCTCCGTTTCTCTTCATAGTGCCCTAGTCCTACTAAATACTCTCTAGAGATCCTTTTCCTGTCTCATACTTTTTCCTACTTTTAAGGCTTCTATATTACCCCAGTTTATGTTTAGTAACTAGGATCCATAATAAGAGATCCAAATAACAGAGAATATATAGTGTTTATCTTATGGGTCCTGGTTACCTCAGTATTTTTTCCAGTTCCATTTATTTATATGGAAATTCCATGATTTTATTTTCTTTATAGCTAATAGATACACTATTTTCATTATTCCTTCATTAGTTCATGGATGTATAAACTGTTTTGATTTCTTAGCTATTATGGATAGAGTGACAATGACCATGACCGAGCAAGTCTCTCTGAAGGAAGGTATTGCCTGCATCTTTTGACGTATGCCAAGGAGTGATACAGCTGGGTCATATGAAAGATCTAGTTTTTGCTTTTTGGGAAATGTCCTCACTTATTTCCATTGTCATTATACTATTTTGGGTCTCACCGAAATTGAATAAGTCCATTTACTGACATCTTTGGCTGTAGTGGGATTGTAGTCTATTTCATTGTAAATAATTGTCCCACCTACTAGTTTAATAAAAATGTTGATTGGTCAAAGGCAGACAGAAAGTGTATGTGGGGCTACTAGACTAAGAAAACTTTGGGAACAGGCAGAGTGAGCACAGAGTCACTGGAGATGCCAGGCGACACAGAGGAGAGAAGTTGAAATGCTGCCCTGAGAAAAGGTATTGAGCCACATGGCTGAACAAGTATAAGAGAGATATGTTAGTGTGAGGGTAAAGAGTTAGCGATCTATTTGCCTGGGTGCTAGGCCAATCAGTATAAAAAAATAATATAAGCCTGTAATGTGATTATTTGAGGCTAAGCAGGGCTGAGAGTAGGACAAAACCTCTGGGCTAGACCTGAGAGTCTGGCCTAGAAACCTCATACAACATCTGGCAGCACCTGTTGTTAGTTATATTCTTGGTTTTGAACATTTTGATGGGAGTATGATGAAATTTCAAAGTACTTTTAATTTGTATTTTCCTGATTGCTAATGATCTTTAATACCTTTAGATAGTTTTTTAAAATTTATTTATTTTTATAAAATAAAGTCTTTTTTATCCATGTATCCCCTTGTTCCAACTCTCTTCCCCTCCTCCCTCCCCCCCATCAGCCTTCACCCTCCCTCCTCCCCATCCCCCATCCCCTACCCAGAAATGGCAAGAGGTCCCAAGGTGGATTAGTTCAGCATCCACTCCAGGCAAGTCCAATATCCTTATCCTAATATTAAGACTGGGTTAAATGTTCCTCTGGAGGGAATGGGTTCCAAAGTGCCAGTCTATGCACAGAAACACAGTCTAAACCCTCCCCTTGAGGCTCTACACACTGCCCATGTCAGTGGACAGTTGCCTATCCTTGGAGGACCTAGTTCCTTTTTAAGATGGTTCCCAGGTGGCTGTTCTTGATTCAGTGAGCTCCCCAGAGCTCCAGCCAGCCATCACTGTGAGAATTTTGCCCGTAGTAGTTCCTATCCCCTTGCTCATATAGAATCTCCTCCCCCTGCTGTCAGCTACACCAGGAATTTAGCCCAGTGCTCAGCCATGTATCTCTGCCTGTACTTCTATTCACTGTTGGATGTAAGTTCTGTTATGGTACTTAGGGTGGCTATTCCTTTGATTATAGGGGAAATCCTGTTTAGGCAGCATTTTCACAATTTGTTGTAGACCTAGGCAGGCACATCCTGTGAGTTCTTGGAGGTTTTCCTAGCACCCTGTCGTTTTTCAACCCCACATTGGCTTCCTCTATTAAGAACTCTATCTCTTTTTTTCCTCTCCCTTCTTGTTGTTCCTCTCACTCAGGTTTCTCCTTGTCTCATGATTTGCTCCCACCTCTTCTCGGTTGCAAGCCCTTATGCTCCCAATTAGCTAAGGAGATTTTCTCTTTCTTTTTCATAGGGCATTCCTTCCTTGGACGTTTCTCTTAAGTTCCTTCAGATCTCAAGCTGTTCAATGGTTGTGGTTTGCACTTGGGTGTTCTTTACTTTTTGTTTAGAGTCCACTCATGAGTGAGTACATCCCTGCTTATCTTTCTAGGTTTGTGATACCTTTCAGGATATTCTCCAAATCCATCCATTTACCTGTGAATTTTAGGCATTCATTTTTTTAAAAAACTGCTGAGTAGTACTCCATTGTGTAGATGTACCACAGTTTGTTAGTCCATTCTTCACTTGAGGGACATCTAGGTTGTTTCCAGGTTCTTGCTATTACAAATAATGCTGCTATGAACATAGTTGAACTAATGCCTTTGGGGCATGAATGTGTGTCTTTAGGGTATATGCCAAGTATTGGTATCGCTGGATCCTTGGGGAGATCGATTCCCAGTTTTCTGACATTTTTACTTCTTGTTCTATAAGAATTCATTCAAAGCCACAGCCTGATTTTTGGATTGGATCAGGACTTTGTTTTTTGAGGTATTTGTGATTTTTAGGTACTAATTCTCTATAGGATGTATAGCTTGTAGATATCTTCCTCTACTTTGTCAGTTTCCACTTTACTTGACTGTGCCTTTTGCTGTACAGAAGCTTTTTAGATCTATGAAGTCCCATTTGTCAATTGTTGGTCTTAATTTAGGTTTTATTAAATATGTAATATATATCCACACACTGATGTTGCTTTTTTTTCCAATTTGTTTTGGGTTTTTGAGACAGGGTCTTAATGTATGACGCAAACTTGTCCAAAACTCACTATATAGTCTGAGCTGGTTTCACTCTGGTTATCTTCTGGCCTCAGCCTCTTAAGTGTTGTGATCACAGGCATGAGTTTCAATCAGTCTTGCTGTTTGATTTTATTTTAAATAATCTGCATTACAGCTTTAAAAGGTACTTGATGTATTTTATTAAAAACCTGTCCCTGGGACTATTCTAATTTGTGTCTTTCCTTCCTTTCTGGCCTCAAACTCATTAAGTAAGTTAAAAATGACCTTGACCTTCTGATTTTACTGGTTCAGTTTTCCATGCTGGGAGTATAAGCCTGCACTACAACACCCACCTTAGTTATACAGTTTCATTAAAGTTAAAGAAATGCAAATGCTACATTCTGAGTATAGGTAAATATATAAATTACAATGTATTATTTAAATAATTACTTTTATGGACAGGTAATTTTATTAAAAAAGAAAATAGCACTGATACTTTGGATACAAAGCTTTGCTTTTAAAAACTCTTCTATGACCAAGAATAAGATAACTGGATATGTGTGTTTTCATACTTCCAAAGAATTTGAAAAGATGAGGCCCCAAGCCATTCATATTGAAATTCAATAGTTCACAGAATCAAACTATCTCAGAAAAAAAAGGATGCAAAAAAAAAAAAAAAAAAAGTGAAGAACTAGCTTCAAGTTGTCCTTGGTCTTTCAGAGAAATATAAGATTCTTTAGGATGGCAAAATGAAAGTGAACATTTGATATTATTACTTATAACACTGTAAACAGAAATCAAGTTGATTTGGAAAAGAACTTTATGAACAAAAAATAAAAAATGCATTTAAATAGAAAAAATATAGATAAAGGAAGAGGGGCTGCTAATCTGGAAAGAGGAGATAAAGAGCAGAGGACAATGCATCAATGATAAGGAAGAAGATAAAAGCCAGCTGGACCATGTTGAAAGTGATGTCCACTAAGAAAAACTCTGAAATATAAGGAAAAGAAATCTACACAAGACAAACTAAGTGTGACCTCTGGAATATGCCAGTAAAGAGCACTTACTAAAGAAATGAGAGATAGAGATAGAGGTAGGTAGATAGAAAGATAGATAGAGATATTTATGCACATAATGTAGAAAAAACCTAAATATTTCAGTCTCTTCACTCTTTTCCAATGTTCAACTTTGACTTCCTCACTGTGATACACCACGTTAAATACTCTCCTTAGCCCTTACATTATTACTGTAAGGAACCCCATTGAGATTGATTTCAGTATTACTTCAGATCTCAAGGGAGACATGGGAGAGAAGTAAAGTAATATAGATGAAGAATCAAGAAAGACTATTTTTGGTTCAAGGCCTAAATCCTCCTGAACTGCAAAGAGAGAACTGCAGGTACTTTATATGATTTAGATGACCATAGAGCAATTCTTAACCACCAGTACTGTACATAGGGAACAGCAAGGTTGTACAGAGGCTTGTAAATAGCAGTCTCCTATTACATCAAGGCTATTTAAGAGGAACAAGTCCATGTATGTGGTGAATCACACTTACTGATTTACATAAGTTTTTACATAATCAGCTTGTTAATGGTGAATGATTTTTTTTGGATGTGCACTTGAACTTGCTTTGCACAAGTATAAAATTTCAAAAAAAAAATTGGCAGCACTGAGAATATTAGCCAGAATTTGAGAAAAAAAACCTGAACTTATATTTTGTATAAATGAGTTAAGATTGATCAAATATTTAAGAATAAATAATTTTAATGGAAAACTTGAAATCTAAAGATTTCTGAAAGGCTCACTGAGGGATATTTTTATTATATAAACAATACAATTGCAATATATAATACAATGGTTTTCTTAAATTTATTGGGAATCATGGAAACTGTCATGACACCCAGAATGCAAACTTTCTCTACCTATCAATCAAAATGCCTACAAAGATACTGTTCTCAGGAAGCAGATTAACTATATGGAAAACAAAGAAAAACATCTTAGACATAAAATATAGAGCAATCATATGTAATGCCGATCTTACTTGTTTTTTAATTGTGTGTGAGAAATTACAATCCTTCAAAGAAGGGAAATACACAAAACACATGAAATAATTATTCATGCTAATACTTCCACAATGTTTATATTCATGCTGACTTTAATCTTCAGGATGTTTTCTATGGGAGGGAGGAAGGACTAGAACCAAATGGAAAAGCAGTAGTCAATATAGGTTTGTGATGGAGTATGGAACTTTCTGAACAGATGAGAAGATTCCTACAAAGAATATCTCAAAAAGATACGACTGTAAATATTTTTTGGTATGTACAGTGATTCTTAAGAGTCCAATGTACAGAGCAAGAGTGTGGTCCCCAGGAAACAGCAAAGAGGACATTAAAAGCCAACAGATCTTGGTAGCAACATTACTAATGTTCGACTTCAATTCCCTTTGGAGCAGCAAAACACTATGCTGTAATTCTTCACAGACAATGTCAAGAGTATAAATAGAAAAAGCAAAATGGCTTTCTGCCAAAGAAAATTAAGAGTGTAGAGGTATGTACAACTTTAGATATCAAAGCTATCATTCAAGACAGCATGGTGTTTGAATAATTTATTAATAAGAATATATTCAATAAGTAAATGAAGACAAAGAATTGTAACAAAGGTTTAGATTTTAAAAGTGTCAAATAGAAAAGCCTAGAACACCAGAATATCAAAACTAAAGTTAATCATTGAAAGCATGAGTGTAATAGCAGTTTGGATATAACTAAATATAACAATTAACAAAATTATAAAATTGAAGCATAGAAAAAAGGGACAGTTGAAAAAGATAAAAAGTAGTCAATGTTGTATCATATAAACCTCTAATTTTAAATAATGTGGGATCTTAAAAGTAGGAGAGCCAATAAGCCTGGCCTTGAGAAGACATACACACAGATGAAGAATCTTGCAAATCCTCAAAGCCCTCCATAACTGAGTACATTACATCAGCCTCCTGAAATCCAGAACAGAGAGAAGATACACTTTCCGAGAATAAGAAATAAGCTGATGGGTGAATTTTCAATTAAAGCTGAATGTTATTATTAATATGGCAGAAACAACAAGTTGCAGTTCTCTAAGTATTGTACCTTAAGAATTAAGCTAAATAATTTTCAATAAAATCAAACAATTCACTGCAAGCAGATTTGTACTAAAAATACATACTAAAAGAAACTATGGTTAGAAGGAAAATGGCTTCAGATGTAAGTGAAAATTAGAAGAAAGACAAAAAAAGCAGCAGAAAGTATAAATACAAGAATTGATACAAAAAATGCTGACACTTTCAAAGGCCATTTCAAAGGTAAGAGAATAAATTATATGTCAGTTTTAGCACAAAAGAGGAAGGGGTGAAAATTAAGATTAAGCTTGCTGCAAGCCCTTTGATTTTTTTTTTTGGCAAGCTTTAAATATGTTAACCTGAGATAACTGTAATATCATTTATGTATTCTTAAATTCCTGTGTAACAAATACAAGAATAAAGTATGTAGATACTCAATATAAAAGAAAAATGACAAAACAAAACAACAAAAATATAGAGAGGATAAAATAAATACAAAGTAACCCATGGGAAAAATAAATATTATAAGAGTAAAGTTAAAATAGTATTTAATATAAATGAAATAATTTTGAGTACAAAGTTAAAGTGATACATTTTGTCATTTTTTGATATAATACTTCAAATTTATTCTTAGAGAATTTTATACATGCAACAATATGTTTTGATCATATTCACCCCTAAGCAGCCATTTTGGGGGAGGGTGGATACCTGGACTTTAGTACCCAGGAGATAAAGACAGGATGGCATGTATGTACCATTCACTCCACTTATGAGAACAATTAAAATGACAGTCAAAAAGATTATTCACTGTATTACTTCCCTACTATCAAGATCAAATGAAAGCAAGGTGTGGTGGTGAAGAATGGGACTCTTCATACACAGAAGAGGAACAGAATTTAGAAGAGAATATACTAAGAATGTTCTACATCTTGATCAAAGATTTTGGACACATTATACATATGTATACATACATATACTGTATACCTGTATACTGTACATACATGCTATATGTAATGCATACATATATATAAAATTTATAAGTTTAAATTTGTTCCCAAGTAAGAGAAATTTCTTAGGTATTTATCTTTCTGAGTCTGATACTTCTAAAATTATGATTTCAAATTTCATCTAATTTCCTGTAACTTTTACTTTCCCTTATGACTTCATACAGTTCTACTATGCATACAAACCACATTTTCTTTCTCAATTCAACTTTTGATGAGCATCAAGACTGTTGAAATAATTTAGCTTTTGTGAATAATGGTAAATTGATTTCAAGCTTTTTTTAGGTGCTCAAGAGTGATACTGCTGAGTAACATGGTAGTTGTATTTTTGAGAAAATTTCAACTGATCTCCCTAGTGGCCTCACAAGTTTATATTCTCATAAGTACTGAAAAGGGCTCCTTCTTTCCATCCTGTATGTATTTGTTGTCTTTGATGGTAGTCCTTCTTATGGGGGAGGTATGAGATGGAATTTTAATGCTGTTTTAATTCCCATTTCCCTAATGGTTCAGAAGATTGGATACTTTTTCAAGACAAGAACAGAGCAGGCTAGGGCTGGCCTTCTAAACTGGGGTTGCATAGTAAATAAACAACAAATAAATGTGAAGAAAAGAAGGCTGGACCTAATAGAGTAGGGATAGAGTCTGTCTGCTTGCTGATCCTCATCACAGATCTCTTGTTCTTCCCATGTCTCCAAAATATCCTGTTACAGCACTACTCATCTCTTTGAGAAGTTAGGGCTTAGATGCTGGTCCCATCCTACAGTGGCCCTTCATGGGCCAATCTGCAAGCACTGTTCTTTTCCAGGTTTCATTTGAGAAACTGAGTTACAGATGTTAGTCTGGTCAGTGACCAATCAGTGGCTTACAGGTTGAACTGCAGATGCTGGTCCTACCTGTGGGAATCTCTCTGGAATCTGACAGAGTATGCCAGCCCCCCTCCCCCCATGAACAGCCTGCTGTGAAGCTGAATCACAAATAGTGGTCTGATCTTTGAAAGTTGAATATTGGACTCAGCCCTACACAGTTCGTTTCCAATGTTCAATGTTCTGCTTAGAACCTGGAGCAATGTGTTCATTTGAAGACTTTGGTCCTGACCCAGTTTTGATCTTTCTGAATCCAAACACTAGAATTCAGAGACTTTTCCTGTGACCCTTGTTCTGAGTTTCCCACAAGGGTACTACTAAATTGCTGGGCTGGTCACTCAGCAGGATTTTTTTGTTGTTGAGTTACTTAGTTTGAATGGCTTTCAGTGGCTGCTCCAGCTAAGTACTGAGCAGGTTTTCCCTGTCATTTCTTCCCTCTTCCTTTGCTACCTCTTGAATGCTACCCTTACCCACTCTTTCTTTCATTTAAAGTCATCATTTCTGAAAATACAGTGCAGATATTCTGTCTTTCATTGTAATTCCCACTTTTGGCCATTGGCACTCCCTCTAGTGGAGAAGGGAGTTCCTTAGTGTCTCAGTAGGGTTTCTGTTGCTATGAAGAGACACCATGACCATGGTAGCACTTATAAAGTAGCACATTTAATTGGGGCTGGTTTACAGTTTCAGAGGCTTAGTCCATCATGACAAGAAGCATGGTAGCATGTAGGCAGATATGGTGCCGGAGAAGGACCTGAGGGTTCTATATCTTGATTAGCAGGCAACAGAAAGTGAACTCACTTCCATGACTTGAACATATATGAGAGCTCAAATTCTGCCTCCACAGTGACACACTTCCTCCAACAAGTCCACACTTACTCCATCAAGGCTACACCTACTCCAATAAAAACATACCTCCTAATAGTGCTACTTTTTACAGGACAGGAGTCTTTGGCGGCCATACCTTTTCAAACCACCATACCTAGTGATCCCATCCTAGTGGATGATATTGGACTTTGTCTCCAAATGCTTGTATAACACACACATCTTCTGATATTTATTGTCACTTTTCTCTGGTTCATTTCCTGGAGATTCCAGCTGACTATGCTTAAATGTGACTAGCTATCTTCTTTCCTCAATCAAGGATCTTTCAACCAGGGTTCTAATATTGAAAATCATATTGTCCCAGTTAGTTTTTTGTTAACTTTACACAATCCAGTGTACTAGTCAGGGTTCTCTAGAGGAGCAAAACTGTTAGATAAATCTATCTATTATCTATCTATCTATCTATCTATCTATCTATCTATCATCTATCTATCTATCTACCTATCTATCTATTATCTATCTGTCTATCACATATCTATCACCTATCTATCTACCTATCTATCTATCATCTATCTGTCTATCACATATCTATCACCTATCTATCTACCTATCTATCTATCATCTATCTATCTATCATCTATCTATTTATCATCTGTCTATCTCATATCTATCTATCACTTATCTATCTATCTATCTATCTATCTATCTATCTATCTATCTATCTATCTACCTACCTACCTACCTACAGGATTTATTAGAGAGGCTTATAGACTGTGGTCTAGCTAGGCACACAATAGATGTCTGCCAACAGAAAGTCCAAGAATCGACAGTTGTTCAGTCCATGAGTTTGAGTGTCTCAGCTGGTCTTCAGAATACACTGGGATCTGGAAGAAGTAGGCTCTAATGCCAGTGAAGAAATAGGCTTGCCTTTGAAAATGAGGGGAAGCAGGCAAAGAGCAAAAACTTCCTTCACCTATGTCCTTTATATTGGCTGCCACCAGAATGTGTAGCCCAGATTTAAGGTAAACCATCTCACCTAAAAAATTCTGAATTTGTACAGTGTATGATCTCTAGAGGCTTCTAAGGACCTGAAGATCAGCCTTGCCTCGTTCAGTACAAACTGGTGATAACTAGTGCTTTACGACATGTGTTCCTAAGCACTTTTGCATAAGCCATATGGGTCTGCCTGGGGATTTTATGAGGGTTGAGTCTAGATACAAGGTGACCTAGAACAGAGAGAGACCACTGCCAGCAGCTACAGATACCAGCAAATCAAAGCCCTTTCCCCTGGCTGGGGGGAGGGTCTGGAAAAAGTATTTAAGGCTCTCCTCTCCTTAATAAAGTTGGACTTGCTTGTTTCAACTTGTCCCAGAGGCTATACTATTACTCTCTATACCATCTTGCCCACTCCTAAGGGGAACTAGTAGAGCCCTGAGCATAGAGAAAACCCTAACACCCACTTCAAACCAGGATCACCCCTACATGGATTAAAGGTGGATCTTCACACTTGAAATGATTTAATTAAGAAAAAAAAAGCTCACAAGTGTTTTTAGTCCCTTGGGTTTTAGTTAATTCCAGATGTAGTCAAGTTGACAACCAAGAAGTACCATCACAGCTGGAGTCAGTCGAAAAAAGGAACTGCTATGGGAATATGTTCTGGTGCATTGTTAATATTTATCCCTCTTATAACTGGTTTAATAAAAAGCTGATTGGCCAGAAGGCAGACAGGAAGTGTGGGCAGGGCTACCAGACAAAGAAAACTCTGGGAACAGGAAGAACAGAGCAGAGACACCAGCAGATACAGAGTAAAGAATACAACCAGACGGCTCTGAGAAAAGGAACCAAGCCACATGGCTAAACAAGATAAGATTTATGGGTTAGTTTAAGAATTAAGAGCTAGCAAGTTATATGACTGAGCCACAGGCTAATCATCATGAAATTAAGTCTTTATGTGATTATTTGGGGCTAGGCCATAGCAGGGCTGTGAGTGGGTCTGAACGTTAGGGCTAGGCCGGAAGATCTGGGCCAGAAATTTACCACTACAGAGACTGTCAGTTGAGAAAATGCTTTCAACTAGATAGACCTGTGGCAAGCCTGTGGAGACATTTCTCAATTAATGATAGATATATGAGGGAGTACCTCCCTTAGGGCAGTGCCATCCTCTAGGCAGACGGCTAACAGCTCTAAGAAAGCAGGCTTAGAGAGCCAGGAGGAGTGTGACAATAAGCAGCACTCTTCCATAGTTTCTGCTTCAGTCCCTTCTTCCAGGTTCCTGTCTTGAGCTGTTGCCCTGACTTTTCTAGATGATGGAGTAGCCTGAGAGTTATAACATGTGTGAGATCAGGCACACGCACACTACCAGGGCCACACAAGAGAGAGTTGCCAGGTGAGCACAGGAGCAGAGAAGCAGAAGAAAGAGAAGAGACAGACTGCAACATGGTGCCTCCTTTTAAGAGGATGGGTGGGCATGGATTTACATAGCTATGCCTAGGGCGTGCCTTCTGTACGTGGTGTGTTCTGCTGGCATCATGTTGGCTTCACCACATAGTGTTCCAGGAATCCTTACAATCACAGCAATAGAAACCCTAGCTAAGACACACGTCCACTGTTATTGTTATTGTTGTTGCTGTTATTTCAGTCCTGTAGTATGATGGGAAAGTGCTTTGTTATTGAGCATCATTCGTCAGTTCTGATTCTGAGTTTACCTTTTTTTTTTGAACTTCCACCAGCTATATTCTATGCAAAGGTGTCCATTTTTTTTTCCAAAGTCAAGTAATATTGTTAGGAAAATATTTTATAATTTGATTACTTTGTGCATATAATTTAAAATCTATTTTCCAAATAAATATTTGCATGTGTTTGTTATTATTAGCACATGTTCCAGTGTAAACTTTATTTCTTTTTCATTTTCAGACCTCTACATATTTATAGGTCACATCATGATGCTTCAGTATTGAATATACAAATAAGTATGGAAAGCAGCACATTCAAGGGTTTTTAGAAAGAGGGAAGAGAAAATAGCTTTCCTCATATTCTGTGCCTTAGAAATAGGCAACTATGGCTCTCTCCTATTTAAGGTGAAAGAATGCGACGTCATCTTTTGATAGTAGTAATATGTCAGACTCCATGAACATATTCAGAATGACTGTAAAAGAACAGTGTCCAACAATTTTATAAAGGAAAGCAATGGAGTAGACAGTTCTGTGTGTACTGCTGGAGAATTGCATCTAGGCTTTAAAAATACATGGAGTCTTTTCTTAACATTTTATAGGTGAAAAAAATCATGTAGATAGATGCATTCATGTACATATTTGCATTCGTTCTCACATACAGCATTTGAAAAGCCTGCTAGTAACTAAACTACTTTTTATGTCACTTCACACTCTGCTGAGTAGCTTGAATTATTTACAGTAAGAATATTTCTCTCATTTGAAAATTAATTTTAAATGTCAAAACAAATACTCTGTGATGCCTATAATGGAGTTCTCAACCTTGAGCTCGATTTCAGTAAGCTAGATTACTGGTGGGATGTGAAAATGAAAAAAGTGTGCATTCAAGGCAATGGTTAGCTCTAGGCTGGAAAGTACAAAATGTCCTAGAAGGCTGATATTTGGATTGAGCACTTTTGTTCAATTTCTTCTTCTTTTCAGTATAATTGGGAGAATTATATTTGAGGGTGACTTAGGTCCCTTGCAGTCCTTATGCTCTATAAATCATGAGCCAGATGAGGTAGAAAGATCAAAAGGCAGGACAAAGATTAAATAATTTGTATTGGAGAAATATTTTCGATTTCTTAGCACTTCCTGCTTGCTAACGAGAAAGAGACTGCTACAGGGTGGATGGACCCCAGCACACTATCACAACAATATGACAAGCGGATATGGACATGTCCAGACAGCTCCCTGCAGCTCTGCTTACGGGCCATAACTTTGTGTTTGCTTCAGTGGTGAAAGTGAAGAATTCCAGGTTTGCTAATTTTCAGGGTCCCCGTCCCCGCCCTCCTCCCCCACTGCCTACTCCTCCAAGAATTGTTCCCATTTCCTTATTTTCTCTTTGAAGTACAATTCTCCAAAAGAGAGAGAGAGAGAGAGAGAGAGAGAGAGAGAGAGAGAGAGAGAGAGAGAGAGAGAGAGAGAGAGAGAATGGATTCATGAACACAAAAGCACCCCTAGCAGCAAATTACAAGAGGCCCCTTCACTTTATAATTCAATTTATAGCTTTCTACAATGTGTTGTGCTGATCTTAGGATCCCCAGCTTAGTAAAGAAACCTTCTGCAGTTGTGGTGGATGCTTTGGAGCCCCAAGAATCCAGGGCAGAAAGTAGCATCGCAGTTGAAGCATTCTCCTCTCCTTAGTGTGGAAGGCAGTCTCCTTTCAGATCCTATGTTTCAGATTTTTTTCTTAAAGATCTACAGAGAACTGGACCCTTCCTTTTGGTCTCCCCTCCAGGAACAAGACAGGAAATACTTTGAGTTCTGAATCCAAACCATAAGAACTTATTTAATTCACAGTGCACCTAAATTGCAGTATTTTGAAGAGATTGTGGAACAGAAAGACATCTCTTTGAATCCTTAGTCTGGAAGAGAACAGTTGGAGGGGGAAGGAAGGCAAAGGACTTTATGGAGGGAGGGTAAATATAAACCAGGTATTAAGATGTATATATGAAAATGTCATAAGAAATCCCATAATTTGTACACTAATGTACTTTCGATTTTTACTGGGATTGAAGAATTTGACAATGTTATAATATAGTCTAGTTATGAATAAGGTATATTTTTCTATCATTTTATGTTTTTTTTTTTATTTTTTGTGTTGTGTTAGATAGTTCCTAATGTTTCTAGCCTTCCCTAGATTTTTTTTTTTAAAAAGTAGTTGATTAAGTAATATTTTCTGTTCATTCTGGGCCTTGATGAAGGAAGGAAATAGGAAATAAGTCTCTAGAGGCAGATCACATCTAGGGGTGTGTCCCAGAGATAGCAGGGTCACAGCAAGAGTCATACACAGAGGGTAGCAGCTTGAAGAGGGTCATCGCTCCCTGTAGGGTGGAAACTTTTACTGGTTATTAAATAAGTTATTGGAGAAATCTCCCTGTGTTATATATTTGTGATGCAACATTTTCTCATAAAAGAGATGTCCTCTTCAGCCGCCAAGCCCACCGGCTTCTGACATGGACCAGCACTCCATCACGGAGGGGCTTACAGGCAGCAAGGCAGCAGGATTATGCTCACCCCTCCACCTGACACTTCACTCTGCCTTTCCTCTTCTCTTCCACTTGGCTTTTCAGAGCTGTGCCTCAGGAGGGGGCAGGTGCCAAGGGGCTGAGGTAGAATACTTACTGGGAATTCTGTAGTTTTCTTTTTTTAAATCCTACTACGTATTTGATTATTTCCTTCCATTTCCTAATGGTTCTTATTTGAATAGCCTTTATTTTGTGTTATTTTAGCCAGCTGCCCTCCCCCCCCATACTTTGATTTTTTTCCTCATACTCTGTTAATGCTTCCAATAAGTATCAATTAAAGATAATTTGAATATAGAGAAATGGTAGACTAGTCTCTCAAGTATATATATATGTAGTCTAATTAGACACAAAGAAATACTGCATTATCTCACTTGTATGCGCAAACTGAAAAGGTCAAGTTCATAGCAGAATATGTTACCAGAGGCTAGGAATGGAGACATGAGCAGGTACAGGGGAGACATTGGTCAACAGACACTAACATTTTTAAATAGGTCGAATTCTCTCTAGAATTCCATTATGTATGGAGACTATAATTAGTAATAATGTATGTTTCAAAGTACTTTCAAAAAGAAAATTCTGAATTCTCTCACTACAAGGACTGATAAATATGATCTGATAAGATGCTAATTAGCTTCATTTGATCATTGCATCATACCCATTTATGTATCAAATTATCACATTGTAGTTCATAATTATGTATATCTATTATTTGTAAACAAAAGCCAAAGAAAAAGCTCAGCTGGGAATAATTGCTCTATTGGGGAAAGGACAATATAAAACAATTTAAAAAGAAAAAAAATCTTTTAGGGTAGCACATATTGCAGACATTTATTTTCTTAGAAAAATAAGTCTTAGTGAAGCTGTGACTGTGTTTTTATCCTTACTAAAGCATGTAGAATACTAGATTTAAGACATATATTCTATTTTACATCATAATTTCTTTCATATCTTTCAGCAACTGTAGCACAAAATACAAATACAGGAAGTCACTTATTTAAGTCATAGTCAGGCAAAGTTTATGAAGAAGTTTTTCTGGACAGTGTATATAGAGGTAGTAGGGTATATGCAGAGTTCATAGTCCTTATACTTGAGTGGCCTTTGTGGACCTGAGACCACCTACCAGGATTACAATGTGGGCTTCCTCCTCTTTTCAGGTGTTTATCTTATCTTTAAATTAATATTTTATGCTAACAGACAAGGTACTAAGTTTGCTGCTTCATTATATCATTTTTGATTCATTGTCTTGTTACCGCTTGCTGTATTGCTGTGAAGAGACACCACAACCAAGCTAACTCTTTTTTCCTTTTTAAAATTTATCAAATCCATTACTATATAAAAGACATATATGTATTAGAATTTCTTAAAAAAGATACCACACTGAGGATATCTTAAAGAATGAAATTTGATAAACACAACTTCAAATTTAACAATAGTTGTAGTTTGTTTGTTCTTATATAGGCATTTTAAATAATGAAAATAACCGTTCTCTGTGTCTCTTTTCTCTAAAATACATGAAACATAAAAAATAAAATCTAAGGCATCTCAAGCCAGGATAGGCTCAGCTACAGATGAAAAAAGCACACTAGGTCACAGCTAATGCCCACAAGTGCATTGTGGCCACCATAAATTCCTGCTAAGCAATTCTTTTACAGTCAAAGCAGAATTTTTTGTTTGTTTGTTTTGTGTGTGTTTGTTTTAAATCACTTTATTCACCCACAATCTTTCAATGAAATAAGAATGCTTTTGCAAAAAGTCCACTAATGAGTGGACTGCGTGACTGCTTATCTTTCTGGGTTTGTGAGACCTCCCTCAGGAGGATATTCTCCAAATCCATTCATTTGCCTGAGAATTTTAGTATATCTTTTTTTTTTAAACTACTGAGTAGTAATTCATTGTATAGATGTACCACAGTTTGTTAATCCATTCCTCAGTTGAGGAACATCTAGGTTGTTTCCAGGTTCTTGCTGTTATGAAGAATGCTATTATGAACATAGTTGAGCTAATGCCTTTGGAGTGCAAATGTGCATCTTTAGGTTATATGCCTCGTAGTCGTATTGCTGGATCTTTGGGGAGATTGATTCTCACCATACTGCATTCCAGAGTGGTTGAACAAGTTTACACTCCCACCAACAATGGAGGAATCTTCCCTTTGCTCTGCAACCTCTCCAGCATAGACTGTCATGTATGTTTTTAATCCTAGTCATTCTGCCAGGTGTAAGATGATATCTCAAAGTTGTTTTGATTTGCATTTCTCTGATGGCTAAAGATGTTGGGCATTTTTTCAAATGCCTTTTAGCCATTTGTAATTCTTCCAATCTCTTATAAAAGAAAGCATGCATCTGGAGAGAAAAAGAGAGAGACAGAGAGACAGAGACAGACAGAGAAAGACACAGAGAGACAGATGAAGACAGACACTTGGCCTGGTCACACCTCTCCTCCACAAAGCACACACCTACTCTGACATAGCCACACATTCCAATGCTTTCCAGATATTTATCAACTGGGCACTAGACATGCAAATGTATGAGTCTAGAGAGGGCATTCTCATTCAAACCATGGCATACATACATTTTATTATAATTTGTTCTCATTCGTGAGTATCACTCTCAGTCATACTGATACATTCTTTTTTCTGTTCTTAATAAGGAGTTTCTGATGCAGACCTGTTGTGGAACTCATACACCTTCTCTCAGGCAATTCATATGCAGACCAGCCATATTTGGGCTGCTTTTGTGAGAACCCCAGATTACTTTTAACTGAGCTTGGTAGGCCTTATAAGATTTTTGTTTATACATAAAATTTCATTGTATCACATTCAACACCTTGTCATAGTGGCCTCATTCTGATGGCAAGGACACAGTGATTCCTCCCCTCACTCTTGGCATAGTCTCTTTCCTTGGTTCTTATTTCCAACCTCAATATCCCTTAGTTCTTTGCTTGTCTCAAAGCATAGCTGCTTCCCGCTCATTCTATTCTAACAGTTTTTCTAGCATTGTCAGCCATCTGGCTTTCAATGCTACCAGCTCTAACTGCTTTAGTTGAGTTCCTGCTGTGGCAGCCCTATTAGCCTCCCAAGACCTGTTCTAGATCTAGCTCGTTACCTGTCACAATATCCACTTGCCCTTCACTGCAAAGCCTCCACATGGTACCTGCCAAGAAACCAACCACAGTGATGCTCCTTCCAGCCATAACTGTGCTAATTTCTGCACATACGTTTTAGTTCCTTTTCAAACCCTGTCATTTATCTCTGCAGATTCCACTGTGTGAACCTATTCTTTACTTTCAGGTTCATATAGTCTATATGCCAAAGAATTTAGTATTACAATATCTCCTCCTTGAAGGGAAAAGTGTTATGATGACATTGATAGTTTAATTTTTAAAAATAAAATCTTCTTATTTTCTCTTCCTAGGGGAATCCCTCGAAATTTCTCTGATCTCAAGCTTTTCAGGGGTTGTGTTTTTTAGCTTGGGTGTTCTTTGCTTTTTTTGTTTTGTTTTGTTTTGCTTTTTGTCTAAAGTCCACTAATGAGTGAGTACATTCCCTGCTTATCTTCCTTGGTTTGTGATACCTTGCTCAGGAGGATATTCTCCAAATCCATCCATTTGCCTGCAAATTTTAGGATTTTTTTTTCTTACTGCTGAGTAGTACTCCATTGTGTGGATTTACCACAGTTTGTTAATCCATTCTTCAGTCTAGGGGCATCTAGGTTGTTTCCAGGTTCTTGCTATTACAAATAATGCTGCTATGAACATAGTTGAGCTAAGTATGCCTTTGGAGTGCAAATGTGAGTCATTTGGGTATATAAGGAGTTGCAACCAAGAAGAGGTGGGAACAAAACATGAGAGAAGGGGAGGATTGAATGAGAGGAGCAACAACAAGGCAGAAAAAAAAGAGATGGAGATCTTAATAAAGGAAGCCAATGTGGGCTTGGAAAAAGATCAGGTGCTAGGGTCATCTACAAGAACTCAGAATGTCCCTGCTTCGATCTCCAACCAATAGCAAAGGTGTTGCCTAGACAAGACTTTCCTTATAATCAAAATGAATAGCCATCACAGAACTTACATCCAAAAAAGAATAGAGGTAGAGGCAGAGATACATGGCTGAGCACTGGGCTGAGCTCCTGGTTCAGCTGATAGTCAGGGAGGAGAGTCTATATGAGCAAGGGGTTAAGGATTATGAGGAAAATTCCCATCGTGATAGCTGGCTGGATCTCTGGGGAGCTCACTGAGGGAAACCAGCTCACTGGGGAACCATCAGGAAAAGGAACTAGGCCCTCTAAGGATAGGCAACTGTCCACTGACATGGCAGTATGTGGAGCTTCAAGGGGAGAGATCAGATTGTGTTTCTATGTGTGGACTGGCACTTCAGAGCCCATACTCCCAAGAGGAAGACACAACCTAGTCATGACATTAGGATGAGGAAATCAGACCTGCCTGGAGTGGATGCTAAGCTGATCCACCTTGGGACTTTTTGCCCTTTTGGGGGAGGGGATGAGGGGATGGGGAGGAGGGAGGCTGAGGGTAGACAGGGAGAGATTGAGAGAAGGGAAGAATAGCAAGGGGATATATAGGAAAAAAAGGAAAGAAAACTAAGTAAAATAATAAAAAAAAATTTCCACACATATGGTTACTATGCTATTTGCAGATAATACAGCTGCTATTATGACCATCACCCAGTGCTTTTTATAATAATGTCATTCTTTTGTAAACCTTATGGTGCCATATGCTCAGATCTAGTTTCTGTACTTACTATAATGGAAAAATCTATATAGAATTTCTTGGTCCATGCATATCATGTGACAGTGACTTCATTTATGGTGGAATTTGGATTTTTGGATTTGAGATTCTTATGAATTGTTTTGTTGCACCAGGGCCAGGAATGTGGTTCCTCATCTGTGCTAACTGAGAATTTACTCCAACCACTTTCTCTTTTGTACATATTGTGAACTCCTTCAGCCCAATATGTATATCTTTTTATTTTTACCCTACATCCTTAAAGCAGTCATCCTGCTTGGACTAGAGATGTGAAAATATCATACTTCATGTGGTCAAAAGTAACTTCAAGCTAGGTGTGTGGTGGCATATGCTTGTGATTTCAGGACTGAAAAGATGGACACAGAAGAATCAGGAGTTTGAGGTTGCTTAGTGAGTTGAAGGCCAGCCTGGGCAAAACCAACTTTGCATCCAAACAAATAGAGCCCCCTCCCCACCAAGAACCCTTTCCACCAAGAAATAAAGCAGTGACTTGTGGCACAGAGTGATTCATTATTTCTCCCAACAGACTGCCCTTTCTATTCTCTTTGTAGCATGGCAATGCTGCATGAACACGTAAACATGGGGGCTGAGAACTCTGCCATTGTCACAGATTTCATACATCTCATCTGTATCATCTATAACTAGATCTGAACAGAAAATCATTGCCACTTTTCACAACCTTCATACCCCATTGGAAATTATGAGTATGTAAACAAATTCTTGGACATCGTATTTTTTTTTTTTACTGGTTTAACACAATCCACAGGCAATGAGAAGCTATAACACGACCTGTTGCAACTGGACAAGGATTTGTGATTGTTCTAGTTCCTTCCCTTAGACTATGATATGGGCACAAAGGACGTTGTCTCAAGCAAAACAAAAGAAAGTTACACAGATGCTTGTCTATATGACAGGGCTTCTCAAAGTTGGCTTTAATTGATGTTTTCTGCCAGATAAATCCTTGGATGGGGGGTATCCTACACAAATATTTTATACTTTGAGATTTAAGTTTATATGCCATTGGAGAAGTTTTAGAAATGCTGCTGAATTCTACCAGCTGAATTCTAGTTATGCTCCTTCTTTTCAATTAAAAATGGGAACACACATTGCCAAGCCTGCTCTATTTAATTTTTTTCATAATTCTAGGTGATCTGAAACATAAGCAATTCAATTCTCCTGATTGCATTTGCAGAAGAATATTTAGCTCTTTAATTTTTACTTCATCTCAATTTTTATTTTAAATATATTAGATAAGAATATGTAAGACACAAAAAATTTAGTCCCTGATTTTTTTTGAGGATAGATAATTTATGAGACTTTAAAGAAGAGGCAAGAGTTCATGCTGTTTAAAAATTAATATAACAGGCAGTTATTAACTAACCTTCCCCAAACAGTAAAGATGATAACACTAAGTAACAAACTCCATGTAGATGAGCTGCTGCCTAAACTTGCAAAACCTGAGAATCTATTACCCAGGCTATCGGCACTTAATGCTTTTAAAATATATATATATATATTCTAATTAAAGTATAAATCTATAACTTCTTCCATTTTCTTCCTTCAGCCTTCTCGTATTTTCTTCCTCCAATTTCTCCCAAGTCCCCCTCCTCATTCTTTAATTGACTGTTATAGTTTTTTGATTATTAATGTTTCGTATATTATTATTATCATTGTTGCATATATGCACACACATATAAAAACAACATAGTAAGTATGCTTTTGTTGTTTTGTATATATGGTTTATGGAATTTCATCTTCTGGAGAAGCTTTTTACTTCTTTTTTATTTCCTTTTTATTTCTTAATTTTAAACTTTCTTCTTACTTATTCATTGCATGTTTCACATCATGAACCTTGGTCCCATTCGTTTCCTCATCCTTTTTCATTTGCCTTCTGCCCTTGCAACCCCCCCAATAAAATAGAATAAGATCTAAGATAAAAGTAAAAGAAAAAACTAATCTTGTCATGGAAGTTGTAGTGTGACTCACCTACTCACGCACTAAACTTTTTTATTCATACATTTTTATTTATAAGTGTTTATTGCAAAGAGTCATTGGTCTGCTTCAAGATCTATGGCTTCTGCTACTCTATTAATCCCAGGTCCTCACTGGGAATCCTCTTGGACATCCTGTCGTTGTCCTGTGTTGTGGAAATCATGCAGCTTTGGGTATGCCAAATTAAACCTGTTCCTTCACAGACTCCACCAGATTATAGATGGGGTGGATGTTGGGGTGGGCCAACTCAAAGCCCTGGTTCTGGGCCTGGGTAGTTGCCAGGTTAGTCAGCTTGCCAGCTCTCCCCCGTACTCACCTCTAGGGTGAGCTCTCCAGCAATGAGCAAGGTGCAGGGCCAATTCTCCTGCTTTCTTGCCCTAATCATTGCCTCACCCACACCTACCTACACCATCAAGGTCAGCTCTACTGTGCTGCCCAAGTGCAGGGCCTGCCTAGAAGCTTTCTATCTATCTATCTATCTATCTATCTATCTATCTATCTATCTATCTTTCTTTCAGCAGTCATTAATTCTTTGCCTAGTGTTGGAACCCCATGTGATTTCCCCCTTCCATATTGGTAAGAAAGTATGTCTCTCAGTTTTGGTACTGTTTAGTCTTATATAGGCAGAGATTTCAAGGAGACACAGTCTCACAGTAGACTACCTGGTCCTCTGGCTCTAATTGTTTTTTCTTCTGAATATCTTGCATAAATATTCAGGATTCAGATCTCATCTTCATCAATTTTTCCTGAGATGAATAAGTAATGTCCATCCTGCTTTCTTTTGATTGATTTTAGTTTGAAGTGCACTCTATTAGATAGATATTAGGATGGCAACACCAGCTTGTTTCTTGGGGCCATTTGATTGGAAAATGTTTTCCCAAGCTTTTACTCTGAGTCTGTGTTTGTCTTTGGAGTTAAGGTGTGTTTCTTGTATGTAGCAGAAGGTTAGCTTTTGTTTCTGTATACATCGTTTTAGGGTGTGTCTTTTTATAGGTGAGTTGAGTCCATTGATATTAAGGGACATTAGTGACCACTGATTGATATTTCCTCCTATTTTTGGTGGTAGCTTGTCTGTATTTCCTTTCTCTGGACTTTTTTTCTGTGGAATTATCAATTGTTTGTGGTTTCATGGGTGTATCTGGGATCCTTAGGTTGGAGTTTTCCCTCCAGTGCTTTCTGCAGGGCCAGATTTGTGGATAGGTATTGTATAAATCTGATTTTGTTGTGAAGTATTTTGTTTACTCCATCTATGGTGGTTGATAGTTTTGCTGGATATAGTAGTCTGGGTGGGCAGCCATGCTTTTTTAGTGTCTTTATAACTTCTAACCAAGACCTTCTTGCTTTCATTTTTCCATTGAATAGTCGGGTATTATTCTGATGGGTCTGTCTTCATAGGTAAGTTGGCCCTTTTCTTTTGTAGCTCTTAAAATTTCTTTTTGTTCTGTATGTTTTGTGGTTCTATTATTATGTGTTGAACAGACTTTTCTTGAGGGTCTAATTTATTTGGTGTTCTATAAGCTTCTTGTATCTTTATAGGCATTTTCTTCTTTAGGTTGGGAAAGTTTTTTTCTATAATTTTATTGAATCCATTACCTCTGCCTTTGAGCTGGTATTTTACTCTTTCTTCTGTTCCTATTATTCTCAGGTTTGGTCTTTTCATGGTGTCCCAAATTTCCTGAACATTTTGTGTTAGAGCTTTGGTTTTGATGTTTTCCTTGACTGATGTATCCATTTTCGCTATTGAGTCTTCTACTTCAGAGATTCTCTCTTCCATCTTTTGGATTCTGTTATACTTGTATTTGTTATTCCAGTTGTTTTCTTCAGATTTCCTATTTCAACCTTTGCTTCATTTTGTGCCTTCTTTATTGCTTCTATTTCAATTTTTAGTTTCTGGAATGTTTCTTTTACTTTTTGATTTTCTTTTTCTTGGTTTTCTTTCAAGGATTTGTTTATCTCTTCTAATTTTTTTATTTGTATTTTCTTCTATTTCTTTAAGGAAATATTTTGTATCCTCTTTTTAAAATTCTATGATCTTCACAAAGGTGTTTTTTAATGTTGTATCCTTCTATTTTCTTTTCATGGCTTTGTTCATGTCTTGATGTTGTAGAACCACCAGCTTCTTCTCTTGTTGCCTTGTTCTTTATATTGTTATATGTATTCTTGCACTGGCATCTGCCCATTGTTTCCTTTTTTCATGCTTAGTTAGATATTAGTCAGATCTTAGTCAGTTGTGGCTACCGCTCTGGACATGGAGTCTGCACAATCTCTTACTCTAGTGAAGCCCCAGGGTCTTCATGATCCTAAGATGTCCATCTGTCACTCTGCACTTTTCTTAGAGCAGCATTTCAACTTCTTTCCTCTGTGTCTTCTGGTGTCTCATTGTGTTGTCTCTGTGGTGTCTCTCTGGCTTCTCTCGGCATCTTTCTTGGCTAGGTTTCAAGTACCAGACATTACTTCCTCCCTCTTGAGTGACCTTAAGTCCAAATAGACAGCTATTATTTATTGCTAGCATACAGGTGACACTATTGCACTTGTAGGGATATCTTGCCATGCTGCATGGGGCTGTGGATTATTCCCCTCCTTTGACAGCTTGCATAGTACTTTTCGTAATAGAGTGGAAGCTAGAGCACAAGGAAGAAAGTTTCAAGTTAGATCCTGCCCCAGTTACCTGAGTTCTGTGTCAGTGTGCGGTATCCTCAGCAACAGAGATTTACCTTTAATCTCTGAGGCTACCAAGAGGAACAATAATACCCAATAGTGTTTCTGCAGTCTCTTAGACTCTCCTGTGTTCACAAGAACCCTCAACTAACACAAAGGGTCCTCATACCTGGTGCTGGGATTTTTGTTCTGTAGTCTATGGTTCTTGTGGAGAGCATTGTTAGTCCAAGGTATGAAAATTCATATGCATGTATATATGAGTATATGCCTAGATATACATATATAGCATATACAATGATTTTAGGTAAACATAAAATAATATGATTCTGTGAGACTTTAGATAACAAGATAGTTGTTATTTGGGTCTCCTTGCTTTTCCTTATGTACTGACTTCACTCCAAAGCCCCCATGGGCATTTAATGTTAAGAAAAACATTCATGTAAGTTCTGACTTTGGGACTTTCAATTTGGGAGTCAGTGGGAGCTATTGAGTGATATTTCTAAACTTATTGGTGATGAGAGGTTACATATAGCTTGGGAAAATATTGTTGTTAAGTGGTCCAGGCATCTATCTCCTAAGTCAAGTGATGACTGAGCTGAATTGAATAACTAAATCACATAATGATCTTGGTTCTGATTCCTGATAAATATGCTGATTGGAAAGACAAAACAATTTCCAGAGGAGGGTAAAAACAATGATGATAAGAATAAACAAAAAGGAAAAACAAAACCAAATCCCTATAAAGAAGAACTATTTAAGACTATGAACTGAGCACAAGAGAAAATTTTGGACACAGGCATTGACACGTTAAATAAACATGTAAACTTATGGCTTTGAAATGAAAATTTCTAAATATAATTTTGAGATATTTATTTATACATGCATATTTTACTGTTTGATATTTTCTGTATTTGACATAGAGAAATAATTAAACATCAGATTTTATGCTGAATAAAATATGTCTATCATAGTCAATACACATAAAATACAAATAACATAAAAAGAAAAAACCTCTTTTATGTGTGTTTATGTATGTGGTGTATGCACATACATGAGCATGCATACATATCTCTTCCCAGAGGCTAGAAGATGAATGTGTCTTGCTCTATCCTTTCTACTTTATCTCTTGAGACAGGGTTTTTCTGTGGGCCTGATCTGGTGACTGTGACGCCCCAGTTATGATTGTGCCCTACAGCTCCAGCTTTATAGGTACATGCAGGGCTATGCTCAGTTTTTCTTTTTCTTTTGACTTGGTACTGGGATTTTGAAATTGGGACCTTATGCTTGAGCCACAAGTGTTCTTACCCACTGAGACATTCCCTAGTCCCAGAGGTTACCATTTTATCTTATTTTCTTAATACGGGATCTCTTTGCACACTTGTGAATAAAAACTGATAAAAATACATTATATTTTTAATCTTATTTTTTCACATATCATGATACCATGAAATAATTTTTAATATTGTGTCTTAGTTAGGGTTATTGCTGCTGTGATGAAAACTATGACTAAAAGAAAATTGGGAAGGGAAGAGTTTATTTCACTCACAGTTCCATGAAATGGTTCAGCATCAAAAGTAGTGAGAGTGGGAACTAAAGCAGGGTAGGAATTTGGATGCAGGGGATGATGCAGAGGCCATGGGGCAGGGTTTGCTGCTTACTGCCAAGCTGTCCATGGTTTGCTCAGCCACCTGTTTTATAGATCCCAGTACCATCAGCTTAGGCGTGCACTCATTCACAATGGTCTGGATCCTCCCTTCTCAATCACTGATTTTAAAAACTGCCATACAACCAGATCTTATAGAGGCATTGCCTTGATTGAGGCTACCTCTTCTCTGATGACTTTAACCAGCAACAAGTTGACAAAAAACTAGCCAGTACAGATGATAAAAGTTTCTTGATGATATGGGTGTTTTTAAAATGGTTTATTTTGGCTTATAATTTAAGATATAGTCCATCATGAAGGGTGGAGGGTGGATCAAGACAGGAACTTGAAAATGCTGGTAACATCGTATTCACAGCTGGGAACAGAACAATGAATATATCTTGGTGTTCAACTAATTCCCCTCTTTCCAGGCCCAACTGAGGGAATAGTGTCAGCATTCCACATCAATTAATATGATAAAGATAATCCTTCATAAATATGACCAGAGGTTAACGTAGCTTAAAATCTCCCCTAGAAGTTTATCTGGAGGCTTGTCTCCTATATGACTCTAAATCCTGTCAACCTGACACCAACCATCAAATATACAAGCATGCATACCTAAGGTATAATTTATAAATTAGACACTATAAGATATTATCAATAATAATAAAATAGATAATTTTAATAATTTATTATTAGTTACTATAATAAAATTGCCAAGCTCATCACTCTTGAGATTTGAGGCCAATAGTATGTAAAAAAAGGGTTACTTACAGAAGCACTGCAAAGAAGATGAGTTCTAAAGGATAGGTGATATTTCATATATATGTGTATATATATAATTTAGAAAGTTTTTTCAAAGTTTTTTCCATGTGTACCCCTGCTGCCCCTCCCTTCCCTCATCCCAATCTCTCCTAGTCCTTCCTTAGTCTTCCCCCACTCCACCACCTCATCCATTCCCCAAGGAGGTCAAGGAGTCCCAAGGTGGGTCAGTTCAGTCTTGTGTATCCATTTGAGGCAAGTCTGAGTCCCTCATTCCAGTATTAAGACTGGGTTAGTGTTCCTCTGCAGGAAACGAGCTTTAAGGTGCCAGTTCATGCACAGGAACACAGTCTGCCCCTACTCCACAAGGTTCCACATACTGCCCATGCCATTCAACAGTCATCTTCCTTTGGAGGGTTTAGGTTTTTTTTTTTTTTTTCCCTGAGGATTCCCCAATGGCTGCTTTTGACTCAGAAAACTACCTCTAGTCATCTATATGGAATTTCTCCTCATAATCTGGATCCCTTTGCTCATATACAGTCTCTTCTTTTGTCTCTCTCTTTTACAGGACTGGGAGGTTTACCTGGTGCTTAGCAATATATCTCTGCTTTCACCTCTATTCTTTGCAAAATGAAGATTCTATAATGACAATTAGGGTGGTAATTCATTTGATTATAGGACAAGTTCTGTTTAGGCACCCCCTCCACTATTGGTTGGAGTCCTAGCCAGGGATATCCTGTGGGTTCTTGAATATTTCCTTAGCACCTGGCCTCTTTCCTGCCCCACAGTAGTTTCCTCTATGAAGATCTCCATCTCTTTTTTCTCCCTTTTTGTTGCTCCTCTCACTCAACCAGCTCCTTTTCTCATGATTTGTTCCCACTTCTTCTTGGTCATTACCCATTATGATCCCAATTTGCTAAGGAGATTGTCTCTATTTTCTCTTCCTAGGAGACTCCCTGGATGTCTCTCTTAAGTTTCTTCTGATCCCAAGATGTTCAGGAGTTGTGTTTTGCAGCCTGGGTATCGTGTGCTTTTTGTCTAAAATGCACTTATGAGTTAAGTACATACCATGCCTATCTTTCTGGGCCTGTGTTACCCAGATACCCTCCAAATCTATCCATTTGTCTTTTAACTGCTGAGTAGTACTCCATTGTATAGATATACCACAGTTTGTTAATCCATTCTTCAGTTGAGAGGTATCTCGGTTGTTTCCAGGTTCTTGCTATTATGAATAATGCTGCTATGAATATAATTGAGCTAATTCCTTTGGGGTAAGAATGCACATCCTTTAGGGTATGCCTAATAGTGGTATTGTTGGATCCTTGGGGAAATTGATTCCAAGTTTTCTGGAGAACTGCCATACTGCATTCTAGGGTTGCTGTATGAGTTTATACTCCCACCAACAATGGAGGAGTGTTCCCCTTGTTCCACATTTCCTCCAGCACAGGCTGTCATCTGTGCTTTTGATTTTAGCTGTTGTGACAAGTGCAAGATGGTATCTCAGAGTTGTTTTGATTTGCACTTCTCTGATGGCTAAAGATGTTGAGCAATTCTTTAAGTGCCTTTAGGTGGTATTTCAATATGCCGTAAGTTATTACAAATTCATCTTTAGGAACAGATATCCAATTTTATATTTACAAATAATGCTTGAATAGATTCTAATTATTTTTATCAATATTTAGAAATTGAATTGTTGCTGACAATAGTAAATACTTTGCAGGATGACTTAAACTTGAGAATTTTAAGAGTTTGGGAGATGGTTCACAGGGTAAAAGTTCTTACTGCTTTAGCATGAGGATCTCAATTCAAATTCCCAGCACCCACATACAAAGCCAAGAGGGGCTATGCACACACACACTTCTAACCTGGCTTTGTTAGGAGCACTGACTGGAGAATTGCTTGGGTTTTTTAATAGCTAGCCAGCTTACTCAGCTATGTGCACACCATACACACACACACACACACACACACACACACACACACACTCACATACCTATGTGCAGACTACACACACACACCTATACAGTTATATGCACACACCACACATACAAACACATACTCACATAGCTTTGTGCAGAGCATACTAACAAACATATACTTTCACAGTTATGTAGACACACCACACACATAAACACATACATAACTGTGTGCAAACCACACACACACAAACACACACACACACTCAAACAACTGTGCACATCATACACATATAGACACATTTAAATGAGGATATTAAAGATTTAGCATATTTACGTACATTTCTGAAATACAGCTTTATTATGTAATATATAGACCAAAAAATATCAATTGAACTGCAAGTATTCATTTTATGATTATTGGAAGTACATTTTTGTGAAGAGGTTTTGTGTGAGTGCTGCATTTTTATTACATTTCTAGTAGGAACAGTTGACGACTTTATTATTATGACCAACTTTGGCCAAATGAAATTCTGCAGTTTTTTAGTTGATAGATACACAATTATTTACAATAAAAGGAGAAGTAATGATTTTTAATCTATCTACAGCTATTTCTAGCACTGAAATCTAGAAAGTTTCCTCAGTCTGCTGAGTTTATCTAATGCTTTTGGATTCTCTGACAATGTGACTGATATTAATTCTAACTATTGTACAACTGCACCAGTCATTCTGTTTATCAAGAGGCTAATTTAAGATGGTAAAATATATTCTGTGATGTAATAGTATCATTGAACACTAAATGTAGCAGCATATCTCTGTCCAGGAGATGTGCTCAACTTGTTTATGAACATAAGTAATGGAAACAAACAGTGACTTCTATTGTGGTTGTTCAGATTTTTATGCTGCGAGTATATGAATGTGTCTGAAAAAGTTACCCACTTGGCTCCATGTCTTTTGGGTGAAAAGAAAAAGAAATTGAATTCACCCCTGACAAGCTATTTATTCTCAATTGCAATGTCTGAGAGTAGAAGATTAGGGTCATGATGTGTTAGGTTTGCTCTCTCTGGCCAGTGCTTCTGACAGCAGTTTGAACCGTCACTATCACTAAGAAAGATTTGTGTGAGAACCATCTTTTGAGGCTATTTTATTACAACTCTTTAAGTTGACAAGAATCCATAACTTATCTCACGTGAAACTCCTCACACAGTAGACACTTCAAAAGAAATTGATTTTGTGTGATCCTTCTGTGACATCAAGTATTTAAGTGAATGCTTAGGCTGAATTAATTTCTCATGATATAGGATAGTAAGCCAACATTAATTTTGACTGGGAGGCTCATGTAAATCTCTAAAGTTCAGAAAGTGTGGATTTATAATTCTTGTCCTTGACTTTCTTGCATTTGAAATCCCTTTCCTACCTTGAAAGCCTCTTTTTCTTTGTTGCTATGTTTCCTGTTATCCTAATATAAATAATTTTTTATTAATACTTTGGGAATTTTATATCATGCATCCCAATTCCACTCATTTCCCAGTTCTTCCATGTATACCCTCTACACTTCTAGCCTCCACCATAAAAGAGGCCAATTTTCCTGACTCTCCATCACTTAATTGTTATGGTGGCTTTGGGTGCTTCTATAGATCCTTTTGCCCAAACAGCTTTACTTGTAAATGTTCATTGCAATGAGTTGTTGGTCTGGTTCAATGCCTCTGGCTTCTGCTACACCATCAACACTGGACCCTCACTGAGACTCTTCTCAAATATCTTGCTTTTTGCCCTGAGTTATAGAGATCCTCTGCTATGGTTTTACAGGACCAGTCACTTCCACAAGCTCTAGCAGGTCATAGATGGGGCAAGCCAACTCAAAACTCTCTTTGTGGGATTGAGTGGTAGCTGGATTAGTAAGCCTGGGCCTCCATAAAGACACCTCTCCTCATCCCACCCTCACATAAAGGGGAGGGGCAAGGCCAGTTCTTCTTCACCCTCACTATCAGGGTCAGCTCTCCCATGAAAGTCCATACCAGCTTTCCTGCTGTGGCAGCTTGCTAGGGACAAGGCCCACTCTACCATGGCTAGCAGGGGTCAGTGCCAGCTCAGTTTGGCCCTCAAACATAACATGAACTCAGGTGGCAGTCTAGACTGTGGGCATCTGCATGGCCTTTGGAGGTAACATGTTTAACACAGACACTTGCTGTAATAGGACCATGGACCTTAGTGGCAGTGCAGGCCTAAACATCATGTGGCCTCAGGTGGCACTCTAGATCACAAGTATCTACACGGCCTTTGATAGTAACACTGGCCATAATCAACACAGACCCTAGCTGCAGTGGGGCCATGGACTCAGATGTGGCTCTCAGATGCAGCATGAACCCAGATGTTATCATGGCCTCAGGTGGCAGAACAGGGTACTCAGATCAGTATGACCTCAGTGGCAGCATGGCTCTTGGACATCTACATGGTCCCAGGTGGCAGCCCAGATCATAGATATTTGTATGGCCTTAGGTGGTAACATAGGCCACAGATAGCACTGCAGGTTCTAGCTGTGGTAAAGCCACCTATCCAGACATGGGCCTTGGTAGCAACAAAGGCCCAGATATCACATGGCCTCCGATTTCAGTCCTAACCACAGGCATCCTTATGGCCTTTGGAAGTAACAAAGGTCTAGGAAATCAACCAAGACCCTAGGTGCAGGAAGATCATGGACCTAGATATGGGCCTCTGTTGCTACAATTCTTAAAGGGAATCAACTCTTCATTAGAAGCTGCCTTTTCAGAATATAATAGCTTTTAACCCTAAGAAATCCCACTAAAATATAATTTAACTTAATACAAATTAAAAAATAATCCAAGGATATAATAAGTTACATACAATTTGCCTTGTAAAACTGTTAAAATTTTAAAGGAAAAATGGAGAAGCTGGGTATGGTGGCATATACTTTCAATCCTAGCCAACCCTAGGGAGGTAGAGGCAGAAAGATCTCTCTGAGTTTGATACCAACCTGGTCTACATAGAAAGTTCCAAGACAGCCAGGACTACATAGAGAGAACCTGTCACAAAAAAAAAAATTGGAAAAAAAAAATTTAAATCTATATTCCTGAGTTCTATTGCATTCTCAAAAAATGTTTTTAAATTAATAGAAGATATTTTAAAAATAAAAGACATGGTATGGTCAGTCATTTCCTGATTATGACAAACGTATGTCCTTTGATCACTTACTTTAATCTCTACAATTTTCCATTTTAAAGAAGGAAGCAGATTATTTGGCCAAGTCAAGCATATAATTCTTCATAACAAAATTGTTTAGAATGACTGAATGAGGGATATTTTCAATATAACACTACATTATTTGGTCTGATAGTAACAGACATTTGGGGGATCTATTTTTTTAATGTATGAAATTCTCAATATGTTTTTAATTATGAAGTTGTTTTATAAATTGGTTGTGTAGTTTTTCAGGCTTGAAATCTGTAGATGGCAATATCATGTCACACCATCAAAAGGCCAAAATTGTCTACACCCAGATAAAGTCTGTTCTGGCAGATGAATCTGGGATTTGAAAGATTTGAAACTGCAGAGGCATGCCAGTGTTATTGAAATTGCATTTTCTCCTGACAGGCTACTTCTATGAGTGTTCTCTCAATAATGACTTAGGACTGGAGAATTGGAAAGAACAGAGTATTTCTAATAAATTCTCAAGGAATGACTTGTCCATGACAAACCTTGTAAGATGACAGGAGCTTGTTGTCACAGAAGCCTCAGTTTGAAGCCTAACCACATTTTCTAAGTGAAGATATCAAGCTGCAGAGATACTGGGACTGAGATGGTAATGAAAATTAACATCTGCTCTTCCACTGGAGGCCTACATGCCGCCGTTTGTGCCGCCGCCATGTCTCTGGTGATCCCCGAGAAGTTCCAGCATATTTTGCGAGTACTCAACACCAACATCGATGGGCGGCGGAAAATAGCCTTTGCCATCACTGCCATTAAGGGTGTGGGGCGGAGATATGCTCATGTGGTGTTGAGGAAAGCAGACATTGACCTCACCAAGAGGGCTGGAGAACTCACGGAGGATGAGGTGGAGCGCGTGGTCACCATCATGCAGAATCCACAACAGTACAAGATCCCAGACTGGTTCTTGAACAGACAGAAGGACGTGAAGGACGGAAAGTACAGCCAGGTTCTAGTCAATGGTCTAGACAACAAGCTACGGGAGGACCTGGAGCGACTGGAGAAGATTAGGGCCCATAGTGGGCTGTGCCACTTTTGGGGCCTTCGAGTCCGAGGTCAGCACACCAAGACCACTGGCCGCCGTGGCCATACTGTGGGTGTGTCCAAGAAGAAATGAGCCCCTGGGCCTTGGCTGTTAATAAATAGTTATATACCTGTGGGGGGGGGAAAGAAAGAAAATTAACATCTATCTTTAACCCTAGGTGTATTTGAATTCAAAGCTGATGGTCTTATCTATAAGTGTAGGCCTTTTTATACTGTGGCACAGGAGTCTATGAATTCTCAGGACCATCCATCCTCTGGACTTCCTGAGTCATTGAAGCCTTTTATAGCTGCTCCTATTAGCATCTTTCTGAGAATGAAACTATGACTTCAGAAACAGGACTTGTGACCATTGTTTTTTTCCTAGGACTTCTCCCAGATAGTTCCAGAAAGTTTTTAAAGTCACCAAGAACAGTTGCAACTATCTTTCATGAACTCTACAAGCTTCTCTTGTTCTTTTTTGTATCCCCAGAGGGAAGTGACTGGTGAAAATAGGTCATAAAGAAACCCAAAGCTATTCTAACCTTGTCCTGCCCTTTCACATTTCCACCAGCTGTCAGTCCCGAGTCTACAGATTCTGTTTTTTTTCAGCCTGAAATAAGATCCCAGAGTACACACATTTCCTATCCTCAAAGCCAACTTGGTGGGAGTGCCCTCTGGCTGATAGAACTGCCTGGACCAGATTCCTTCTGTCAAGAACTCCAGTGGCCTTCCCTCCCTACCATCATGGGCCTTTATAACTCCACCCAATCTTTCAGTAAATCAGGATTAAGCAACTGAACAAGGATCCCTACTTGGTGCTCTTTGAACTCGCATTTGACTGTCTTTTCCTCAACTCCTAAAGTAAAATAATGCCTTTACTTATGTTATCTAATCCTGGCATATACTAGCCCTTTCCTGATGGTTAGCTACTTTTCCGAAGAACAAAATGGTCTTAAGCACGGTCAAATGGCTTTCTCTAGCTCCCTCAGGTAGGGAATTACAAAATAAACATCCAGCTTGCTTGTTTGGATTTCAGTTTCCTTTCTACTAGAACTCATCCTAATTCTGAATCTGAATATTCTTGCTGCAATTAGTGTCTGACTATAATGTAAGAATATTATTTGAAACTACCTATGTATCTTTCAATTATTCATTTCTTTAATGAATATATTGAGGATAAATGTCTGTGCCAGGTTCTGAGCTAGCAAAGAATACAAACCTGGGCAAGGCAGAAATGACCACTTCCTGTAGAATGAAGTCCTGTCTTGTTGCCTCAACCAGCTTAGAACTTCAATACAGATGGCAAAATCATTGTACCAAAGAAAACACTACAAGGAAGGAGGAAGTGTCCTTTTATAAGGAGAGTAAAAAGAAATCAGTCTCATTCTTGGAAGTGTCATCAGGAAGATTTTGGGAGCTTAGAGGCAGGACTCAAGGAGTAAAGTGAGTGATTCAAAGTGAATACCAAGCATTATGTTTGTAGCCATCCTTCTGTTTGCAACAGTTGAATGAATGATGGTTAGCTCAGCTCATTAAGAGAACTTTCTCATCTTTTCTTTTTATTTATGAACTTCTCAGCCTGAGCCAGACATATTTGCTATTGAGATCATGATTCATAGCCATCGTGAAATCCCAAGTCTGGCTAATATAGTCTGCACTGCAAAAGAGTCTTGAGTCAGGATCTGAACTCCTTGTCAGTCAGTCCTACCTCTCAGTCTCTTAGAACCCCAGATGCTCCTTTGTAAGATGAGCACTGCAGTAACCTATCACAAATAGTTATTAAGAGAACTCTGAGAATGTAATCAAATATACTATGAAACGTTCTCCAGAGCCCATTCTGGAGAATTTCCTTAAGATAAGAACACTGGCTGCTCTTCCAGTAGACTCAGGCTCAATTCCCAGCACCCACATAGCAGTCAACAAACAACTGTAATTTCAGTTTGTTGTGGATCTAATGCTTTCTTCTGGTCTCTGTAGCCACTGTGCACATGTGATATACAGACATGTAGAGGCAAACATCCATACACATAAAATAAACATAAATCTTCAGAGTAATAAAAAAAAGCTCCTGTCTGGTTGGACTATATGATTTTCTTTTTCAAACATTCAATGTTTTTGAGTCAACCAAGTCTGAGATACCAGGCCGAGGCAGAATCAAGCCCCTTACCCCTGTATCAAGGCTAAGCAAAGTATCCCTTTTTGGAGATGGGTTCTAAAATCCCAGTTCATGCACTAGGGATAAATATTGGTCTACCTTCCAGAGGCCCCACAGAAAGACAAAGCCACACAACCATCATCCACATTCAGAGTGCCTAGTTTGGTCCCATACAGGTTCTCTAGCTGTCAACCTAGAGCCAGTAAGTACCCAATAGCTCAAGTCAGCTGTCTCTGTGGGTTTCCCAATCATTATCTTAATCCTTTTGCTCATATAATCCCTCCCTCCTCCCTCTCTTTTACTGGACTGGGAGCTTGGCCCAGTGCTTAGTTGTGGATGTCTGCATCTGCTTTCATCAGTTGCTGGATGAAGTTTCAATGATAACATTAGGGTTATCATCAATTTGATTATAGGGAAAGGCTAGTTCAGGTACCCTCTCCATTATTGCTTGGAGTCTTAGCAGGCATCATCTTTGTGGATTCCTGGGAATTTCCCTAGCACTAACCCCCAAATCTCCTAACCCCAAAATGGCTTACTCTATCAAGATATCTATTTTTTTGTTCTTCTTCTCTGTCCCTCCCCCAACTCTACCATCCCATTCCCTCATGTTCTCTTCTCATCTCTCCTTACCCCCCAATATGCTCCCAATTTACTCAGGGGATTTTACCTATTTCCCCCTTACAGTAGGATCCATGGATGTCTCTTTTAGGGTCCTCCTTGTTACCTAGCATCTTTGAGGTTGTGGATTGTAGCCTGGTTATCCTTTGCTTTATGTCTACTATCCACTTATGAGTAACTACAGACCATGTTTGTCTTTCTGGGTATGGGTTACCTCACGTAGAATGACTTTTTTTCTAGTTGTATCTATTTGCCTACAAACTTCAAGATATCATTTTTTTTTTTTACTTCTAATATCCCATTGTATAAATGTTCCACATTTTTTAAATCTGTTCTTTATTTGAAGGGCATTTAGATTTTTTTCAGATTGTGGCTATTATAAATAATGTATCTATGAACATAGTTGAACAAATGTGCTTGTGGTATTATTGTGAATCCTTTGAATATATGTTCAAGATTGGTATTGCTGGATCATGAGGTAAACTGATTCCTCAGTTTTTTAAGAAACAACTATACTGATTTCCAAAGTGGCTGTACAAATTTACACTCCCTTACTAAATTCTTTTTATTTATTTTGTATTTATCAAGAAAAACAGTAAAATGAATTTAAAATGCTGATAAGTTAACAATAACTATAAAGAAGATAAAAATCATAAGCATGACTTATCAAGGGTGATAACGCAAATAAGATTGCTACACATATATTTACTTTGTGTTCAGGTTTCCCTCTGAAATTTTTTTTTCATCCCTGTATATCTTTATTCAAGGTCCCTTCCCCCTCCCACCACATCAGGTCATTTTTTCTTCTCCACAACTCCCCATTCCCTCCCTGGGCAGGAAGCAGACAGTCCTATGGTCCCACTGACCCAATAATGCTTGGATTAGTCTCCACTCCTAGCAAATCCAGTTTTGTGGCCCCTCCTTCAAGAGTGAGTCAGGTGTTCCTATAGTTGGAGTGGGATCCGAAGGGTCAGTCCAGGGTGTCTCTGATCCCAAGCTGTTCAGTGGTTGTGGTTTGCCGCTTGGGCATGCTTGGCTTTTTTCTTGTTTGTTTGTTTAGAGACCACTAATGAGTGAGTACATCCCCTGCTTATCTTTCTGAGATTGTGATACTTCGCTCAGGAGAATATTCTCCAAATCCATCCATTTGCCTGTGAATTTTAGGATATCCTTTTTTGTTACTGCTGAGTAGTATTCCATTGTGTAGATGTACCACAGTTTGTTAATCCATTCTTCAGTTGAGGGACATCTAGGTTGTTTCCAGGTTCTTGCTATTACAAATAATGCTGCTATGAACATAGTTGAGCTAATACCTTTGGAGTGATGGAGGAGTGTTTCCTTGTTTTGCATCTCCTGTAGTATAGGCTGTCATAAGTGTTTTTGATTTTAGCCATTCTGACATATGAAAGTTGGTATTTCAAAGTTGTTTTGATTTTCATTTTCCTGATGGCTAAGGATCTGTGCAGTTCCTTAAGTGTCTTTCAGATATTTGAGATTCTTTAGTTGGGAATTTTCTGCTTAGATCTGTACTCTATTTTTTTAAATTGGATTATTTGGTATTTTGACATTTAGTTTCTTGAGTTCTTTATCTATTTTGAAGATCAGCCCTCTGTCATATGTAGGGTTGGTGAAGATTTTATTCCCATTATGTGGGCTGTCATTTTGTCTTATTGACCATGTCCTTTGCCTTACAGAAGCTTCTCAGTTTCAGGATGACCAATTTATTAATTATTGCTCTCAGTGTCTGTGCTATTGGTGTTATATTTAGGAATTGGTTTCTGAGCCAATGCATCCAAGGCTGTCCCCCACTTTCACCTCTATCAGGTTCAGTGTAATTGTATTTATGTTGAGGTCTTTGATCCACTTGGAATTGAGTTTTGTGCATGGTGATAGATATGGATATGTTTGCATTCTTCTACATGACACCGTCCAGCTATGCCAGCACCATTTGTTAAAGATGCTTTCTTTTCTCTATTGTATATTATTGGCTCTTTTGTCAAAAGTCAGATTTTCATAGTTATGTGGATTAATGTCAGAGTCTTCAATTCAATTTCATTCACATGTCTGTTTTTATGCTAACACCAAAGGTAATATATATAAAACTGTAGCCGCATAGTATAGCTATAGTATAGTATAGTCAGAGATGGTGATGCCTGATGATTTTGCATATGAGATCAGACACACACCCACTACCAGGGCCCCACGAGAGTTTATTAAGGAGAGTTACTAGGCAAATACAGGAGTAGAGAAGCAGAAGAGAGAGGAGGCAGATTGCAACATGGCATCTCCTTAAGAGAAAGGGTGAACATGGATTCTTTTGAGGTCTGTGAAGAATTGTGTTGGGATTTTAAAGGGAATTGTATTTTATCTGTAGATTGCTTTTGGTGAAATTATCGTTTTTTATTATGTTGATCTTACCTATCCAAGAACATAGGAGATCTTTTCATTTTCTGATATCTTCTTCAATTTCTTTTTTCAACAACTTAAAGTTTTTCTCATATAGGTCTTTCACTTGCTTGGAGTTACCCCAAGATATTTATGTTATTTGTGGCTATTATAAAGGATTATGTTTCCTGATTTCTTTTTCATCCCATTTATCATTTGCATATAGGTGGGCTATTAATTTTTTTGAGTTAATTTTGTATCCTGCCACATTGCTAAATGTGTTTTTCAGCTGTGGAAATTCCTTGGTCCAATTTTGGGGATGACTTATGTAATATACTATCTTATCTTATGCAAATAGTGAAAGTTTGCTTTCTTCTCTTTCAAATTATATCCCATTGGTTTCCTTTTGTTTTATTTTTCTAGCTAGAACTTTGAGTACTATAATGAATAGGTATGGAGAGGGTGGACAGACTTCTTCCTGATTTTAGTGGGATCACCTTGAGTTTCTCTTTATTTAGTTTGATTTTGACTGTCAGCTTGCTGTATATTGCTTTTATTATGTTTAGGTATGTTTCTTGTATTCCTGATCTAGCATTCCTGATCTACACCTTTATCATGAAGGTGTGTTGGATTTTGTCAAAGGCTTTTTCAGCATCTAATGAGATTATTCTGTGGGTTTTTTCTTTCAGTTTGTTTATATGGTGGATGATATTGACAGATTTTCATAAGTTAAACCATCCCTCCATCTCTGGGATGAAGCCTACTTGATCATGTTGGATGATATTGTTGATGTGTTCTTGGAGTCAATTCTCCAGTATTTTATTGAGTATCTTTTAAACAGTGCTCATGAGGAAAATTGGTGTGTAATTCTCTTTCTTTGTTACATCTTTGTGTGATTTGAGGATCAGAGTGACTATAGCCTCACAAAAATGTTCCTTCTGTGTCTATTCTATAGAACAATTTGAGAAGTATTTTTATTAGTTTTTCTTTGAAATTTTGGTAGAATTCAGTGCTGTATCTGTTTGGTGCTAACAATTTGGTTGAGAAATTTTAATAACTGCTTCTATTTTCTTAGCAGTGATAGGTCTATTTAGGTGATTTATCTGGTATTGATTTAATTTGATAAGGAATTTCTATCCAGAAAATTGTTCATTTACTTTTCTAATTTTGTGAAGTATAAATTTTTGAAGTATGATCTAATGATTCTCTAGATTTCCTTGGTGTCTTTTGTTACGTCCCCTAATTGTCCCCTAAAGAAATTGTTGTTTCTTTTCTAATTTTGTTAATTTGGATATTCTTTCTCTGCCTTTTGGTAAGTTTGGATAAGGATTTGTCTATCTTGTTGATTTTCTCAAAGATTCAACTCTTTGTTTTGTTTATTTCTTGTATTCTTCTCTTTGTTTCAATTTTATTGATTTCAGCCTTGAGTTTGACTATTTCTTGTCTTCTACTCCTTCTGAGTGAGTTTGCTTCCTTTTGTTCTAGAGCTTTCAGGTGTACTGCTAAGTCACTTGTGTGAGATTTCTCATAACTATTTATGTAGGCACTAAGTGTTATGAACTTTCCTCTTAGCACTGCTTTTATTATGTCCCATAAATTTGAGTATGTTATGAGTTAATTTTCATTGATTTCTAGAAAGTCTTTAATTTTTTTGTTTATTTCTTCTTTGACCCAGAGGTGGTTCAGCTGAGAGTTGTTCAGTTTTCATGAGTTTGTAGGCTTTCTGTGGTTTGTGTTGATGTTGAAATCTAATTTCAGTCCATGGTGGTCTGATCAGATACAAGGGGTTATTCTCATTTTTTATCTACTTATATTTGCTTTGCTTTATCACTAAGTATGTGGTCAGTTTTAGAAAAGGTTCTATGGTGTACTGAAAAGAAGGTATTTGTTGTTATATGTGTGTGTGTATTTGAATGGAATGTTCTGTATATATCTATTAAGTTTATTTGAGTCATAACATCTATTATATCTCGTATTTCTCTGTTTTTATTTTTTTCTGATTGACCTGTCCATTGGTGACAGTGGGGTGTTGAAATCTGTGTGTGGAGTTTGATGTGTAATTTAAGCTTTACTAATGTTCTTTATGTTGTTGAATGTATTCTTGCACTGGAGGATATGCATCTTCCCATCTCTTCCTCCAATTGGTGCAAGCATTGCTTGTCTCAGGAAGCTGCTCTTGTACCAATAACTATTGCCTGATTCTATGTCTCATGGAGTTGCTGAGGTTGCAGGATGATGTGTGGATTTGGGGAAGAGGGTGGCACTTGTAGATTACAGGGTCTGATTATCTGGGTTGTTAGTGGGGATGCCTGCCTGTAAGAGGCAGCAATGGGTAGGAGTTTGGGGATTTGGATTTTGCTCCCAGGCCTAGGTCCCAAAGGCTGGGTTTTCTGGCTGGGCTGGGTGAAATGTCACTACCTCTTGGTCCAATAGGAGCTGGCTGATTTTGTGGGCATCTATTGTTTTATATGTTCTTATCTTACTAGTCATACTACTGGTTAATGACTGACAAATCTGATATATAAAAACTGTTGCATGAGTTTCTCAAAATAACCTGCTTCTGAAAAAATCTATCAGATGTTTTCGACCTGTAGCCAAAAAAGTGGATGCTTCAACTTTGAAAAACAGCTGTGGGAGACTGCCCAGGCAGCTGACTGTCACTGTTTTCTCCTTCTAAATCTTCGAAGCTACTTGCTCATGCTTCCAGCTTATTCAGGTAATGTATTTTTCTTCCCAGGTCTTTGATGGGGTTGAAGACTAAATAGTTAAGGATATAACCCTCTCATATATTAGTTAAGAACATCTAGGTACTAGATTCATATTATCCAAGATAAACAACTTTGAAGTAATCTCTGTATATTGCCACTTACCAATTTATGGACATTTAATATGTACTTCATGTTTGTTGTTTGTAAGTTGTAGTTTGACCTTGTTTATGTTATTTGCCTTTTCCCTCTCCTAGACATCACCTTATAATTGTTTCTATTGTATATAGGTTTATATTTAGGTTTAGAACTTTCTTATTTAGACAAAATAGAGATGTAGTGGGAATTAGGCATTATTCACTTTGATCTAGAAGTGTGGCCTTTAGGCTGTAAGGATCGATCCATGTATGGGGTATGGGTAGGCCAGTCTAAGACCATGCACATGCTGTCTTTCCTTTCTGTTTGCTTTCTTGTGCTCTTGGAGAGAGAACCAGACCCACCACTGCTGTTGCATAAACTAGTCCAACTTTCTAGGCATTGCCCTATAGTTCAATCTCTTATATCAGTGAACGTTTCATATAAACCCCTTAATTAATATTAATCTTTTTATATGAAAACATGGTTTGGGGGCATGGGACAAAGGTATTTACACTACACTTTTTATAAACTTTCTTTTTTCTCCCTCTCTGTTGCTCCTCCTACTCAACCATCTCCTTCTTTTATGATTTGTTGCCACTTCCCTTTGCTTGTTCCCTTTTATGATTCCAATTTACTCAGGAGATCTTCTGTATTTCCACTTCCCAGGAGGATCTCTGGATGTCTCTCTTAACATTATTCTGTTACCTAGCTGTTTAGGGGTTGTAGTTTGTAGCCTGGATATTCTTTGCTTTATCTCTAAAATCTAATTATGAGTGAGTACATAACATGTCTATCTTTCTGGGCCTGTGTTAGCTCCTTCAGAATGATGCTCTCCAAACCCATCCATTTCCTTGCAAATTTTAGAATGTCAATTTTTTCTTTTATTGCTGAGTAGTATTTTGTATAAGTATACCAAAATTTGTTAATCCATTCTTCAGTTGAAGGGCATCTAGGCTGTTTTCAGGTTCTGGCTATTATGAATAATGTTGCTATGAACATAGTTGAGCTAATTTCCTTGAGGAAAGAATGTGTATCCTTTGGGTATATGCCTAATAGTGGTATTGTTGGATCATTGGGGAGATTGATTCTCAGTTTTCTGAGGACCAGCCATATTGCTTTTCAAAGTGGCTGTACAAGTTTACACTCCCACCAATAATGGAGGAGTGTTTTCCTTGTTCCACATTCTCTCCAGCATAGGCTGTCCTCTGAATTTTGATTTTAGCTATTCTAACAGCTGTAAAATGGTATCTCAAAGTTGTTTAGATTTGCATTCTTTGATGGCTAAGGATGTTGAGCAATTCTTTTTTTTTCATGATAGAAAACATTTTATAGATATCTTATACAGATTACAGATAATGTATGACTTGATACACAATAGATTACAGATATATGATAAATGACAGATGATAAATAGGTAAATGAATAGATACTAGGTAGATACTTAACAGGCAGAAAGGTTACTTTTGGTTTAATATGCCAACCTTTTACCATTCTCAATGGAGCAACATTCTCTCTCAAGGGAGCAACATTAAGGATATAAGACT
>PVIH01008741.1:62663-88371 GCA_004025045.1 Sigmodon hispidus
GTGTATACCCTAAAGAGGCACATTCACACTCCAAAGGTATTAGCTCAACTATGTTCATAGCAGCATTATTTGTAATAGCAAGAACCTGGAAACAACCTAGATGTCCCTCAACTGAAGAATGGATTAACAAACTGTGGTACATCTACACAATGGAATACTACTCAGCAGTAAGAAAAAAATGATATCCTAAAATTCACAGTCAAATGGATGGATTTGGAGAATATCCTCCTGAGCGAAGTATCACAAACTCAGAGAGATAAGCAGGGGATGTACTCACTCACTAGTGGTCTCTAAACAAACAAACAGGAAAAAAAGCCAAACATGCCCAAGCAGCAAACCACAACCACTGAACAGCTTGGGATCAGAAACACCCTGGACTGACCCAGTCCATCTATAGGAACACCTGACTCACTCTTGAGGGAGGGGGGGACAAAACTGGATTTGGCTGGGAGTGAAGACTGATCCAAGCATTATTGGGCCAGTGGGACCATAGAACTGTCTGCTCCCTGCCAAGGGAGGGGATGGGGAGTTGCAGAGAAGAAAAATGACCAGATGTGGTGGGAGGGGGAAGAGACCTTGAATAAGGATATACAGGGATGGAAAAAAAAATTCAGAGGGAAAGCTGAACACAAAGAAAATATTTGTGTAGCAATCTTATCTGCATTTCCACCCTTGATAAGCCATGCTTATGATTATTATCCTCTATATAGTTATTGTTAACTCTTCTGCATTTTTAAATTCTTTTTACTGTTTTTTTGATAAATACAAAATAAAGAAGGAAAAAAAAAGAATATAAGACTAAAACTGGGGTGACCTTGGAATCCTATGGAGTGACCTTGAACAATGCTTTAAGTGCCCTTCAGCCATTTGTAATTCTTCTGTTGAGAATTCCTTTTTTAGCTGTGAACTCCAATTTTAAATTGGATTATTTGGTTTCTTGGCCTCAAGTTTCTTGAGTTCTCTATATATTTTAGAGGTCAGATCTCTGTCAGATATAGGGTTGGTGAAGATCTTTTTCCATTCTGTAGGCTGATATTTTGATAGAGGGAGCCATTGTGGGGTTAGAAAGAAACCTGGTGCTAAGGAAATATTTAAGAACTCACAAGATGTCCCTGGCTAGAACTCAAATTAATAGTAGACAGGGTGCCTAAATAGGACTTCCCCTATAATCAAATGAATGACCACTCTAATTGTCATTATAGAACTTCATCCAGCAATGGACAGAGGAAAAATCAGAGATCCATAGTTAAGCACCAGGTCGAACTCTTGGTCCAGCAAAAGAAAGAGAAAGGAGAGAGTATATGAGCAAAGGAATCAGGATCATGAGGAGGAGATCCACAGAAATGGCTGACTGGAGCTATTGGGAGCTCACTGACTCAGAAATAATTGTTGTGGAAACTTCAGGGAAAGGAAGCAAACCCTCCAAAGGTAGAGAACTGTCAAGTGGCATGGGCAGTTTGTAAAGCCTTTTGCAGTAAGATCGTGCTATGTTCCTGGTACCTGAACTGACATCATGGAGTCCATTCCCTATAGAGAAACACCGAACCCAGCCTTAAAACTAGGATCAGGGACTCACACCTACCTACCTTAACTGGATATGCCAGACTGAACTGACCCATCTTGGGACTCCCTACTGTTCTTGGGGGGAATGGATGGGGAGATGGAGTGGAGGAAGCTGAGGGAGGACTGGGGAGGCTGGGTGAAAGTAATGGAGTGGGGAGCTGTGGTAGATATGAAAAAACACTTTTTAAATTAAAAATATAATAAAAAGGCCTCTCTTTTTCACTTAACTAGTAGAAGTGATTGCCTTATCTGTTTATGCCCATCTTAAAACCACTTATTAAAAAATGTGTAGTTTTCTTTCTTTGTACACTTCATATTCTGCAAAGTGATGGTGTCTGATCTGTCCGTATAGATGGTAATGAGTATGGCTTTTCTTTACATCCATCTTAGTTGCCCAGGCTTTTTGTTTTTTATCTTTTAACAATATCCACTCAACACAGTTTCTGCCATAATTTTCCAAACTACTTGGAGGTAGTTGAGTCAGAAAATTCAGTGTTTCTAACTATTTCTATTATAGTCCCTGAGAGATAAAATGTTCCTTGAGGGCTAGGATTTGTCTTTGAGGACTGGGAACTGAGCTTTTATTCAGTAGCTTTCTGGAACATACAGTCAAAGTCTACTAAATCATCTGGCCAATAAGTTTGATACACATATTTTTCAACAAGTGTGTTTCCATTTCCTGTGCCTTTGTTTCTTATATTCTCTTTGCTAAAAATGATTCATCAGTAACTGTTCTCATTGGTCATTTCTTTACTCAGATTTCTGCTGAAATGTCATGACCCAATACAATATGTGTTTTTTTTTTTTTTTTTTTTTTTTTTTGTGGTCTAAAGTAAACTCTTTAATTGAACATTTATGTCTTTTGTTAATTTGTGGGATGAACATTCCCCTCCTTACTCCCAGTCCCAGGTACAATCTCATCTTGGTCAGGCTGTCGGTGAGGGGTTAGGGTATGAACAGGCCCATGTTCTCCTCAGGGTAGGGAGCTCAGACCGTGATTGTATTTGCACTGCTTCAGGGCCTCACTGAAGCCCTCACAGAGGGTTAGGTCACTTTGAGTGGTTGAACAATACAGGAACTGTTTGATCTCATAGGAGCAGGGCCCCATTTGTAGGGGGTGAGAGGCAGGGTGGGCAGGCTCTGAGCTTCCCCCACTGAAGGCGCTGGTCAGGGCACTACCCATGACATGCCCTACAGCTGAGTCCACAGCTACGCCAGCAGCGGTGGATGCCATCTGAGCCATAAGGCCCTGCTGGCCAGAAGCCGCGGGTGCCGGGGCGGGCGCTGAGGGTGGTGGATGCGCAGGAGGGTGGGCTGCTGGGCGGCTGGCCGGCCTGGCAGCCGCACTGCGGCTTCCCCGAGGCATGACAGCAGTAGGACCAAGGAGACGCAGAGTATGAAAACCGGACCGTAGAAGCCGCTCGGTACAGGGAATACAATATGTTTTAAACTACCTAACCCATGACTTTTTAGTAGCATGTATTTATCCATAACTCATATAATTGAGAATTAAAATTTGCTGTTGAAAATTAAAAATTATTATTTTCTCATAAGGCTTATCATACTATAGATACTATATGTATGCATTGTCTCTCACAGTAAAATATAACCCACCCAAGGGTAGAGATATTGGCTAAATGTTCAAGAACAGTTGTTTTTTAAATTTTTTTTAGGACCTAGGTTCAGTTTCCAGCATCCACATAAAAGCTTACCATCTTCAATTCCAGTCCTGGTGATCTGACACCTTCCTCTGGTCTTCATGGACACAAGGCATGAAAGTGGTAATTTACATTAATGCAGACAAAACACTCATAAAAGCAAATTAAATATTTAGGTTATCATCCATCAAATAATATAAACATTACTTATTGGTGACTGTGACAAAACCCCTGCCTGGGTTCATGGTTTTCAGTATAGATTTCATTCTGTGATCACTGGCTCTATTAACTGTAGGTAAGAAGTACAGCAGAGCATTGTGATTGGATCAGGAATAGGTGTAGAGGAAGCTTTTCACCTCACAGAAGATGAGAAGAATAAAGGAGGATAGAGAATGCAAAAATCAGATGTACTTTCCAAAAGCATGCCCAGATTATCTTACATCCATAGCCTACTTCCTCCAGCTAAGTCTCACAACCTAAAGATTCTTCTACCTCCCAAGATAGCCTTTTTTCCTGGGAATTAACTTTTCATCATTTGTGACTGTGAAAAGCAGTTTGTATTTAAGGCATATATCTATATTCTCTGGTTCCTGATGGTTCATGGCCATCTCATTATGTAAAATGCACTTACTCCATATAAAAAACCCCAAATCTTAAGAATTCTAATATTTTTGAAAAGCATAAATTCAAATTGTTTTTGGAGACTCAAGAAAACCTCTCCTCATGAGTTTCTGTTTAATAGAGAAAATGACATACTTTCAACACACAATGGCATACAGCAACACACCCAATGCAAAAAGGAAGTGTTGGGGGATAAAAAGGAAAAACACAAAACCTAGCAGGGCCAATGTTAAATTTTGTAATTCCATGTCTGGATCTGGGCCACTTGGAGATATGGTGCAAGCATAAGCATCGGAGGGGTGGTTCCTACTGCCCTTTGGGCCCTGATGATTGCAGCCTATGTGGCTTCTCACCTAGGTTGGCTGTGCTTGGTGCCTTCAGGTTTCTCTGTCAGAGAACCCCTAATCCTAGCATCTCTGCCCAAAATATGTGTGTGTGTGTGTGTGTGTGTGTGTATATATATTACTTCATTCTCATAATTTCATGTGACATCTTCGTAGGGACTGCCTTTGGATCTTGATCTACGAAATATTTCCTGTTCTCCGAGGCCATCCTTTACATCTAGGTGGAAGCCTTTATAATCCCATGGCTCTTTTCATTCTGCCTGCCTGGAAAACAAACATGTGGGAAATATTTATAGAATTTTTTGTGTGCTTCAATACTTAGTCCCTAACTGTAGCGCTATATTGAGATGTTGTAAAGTTTTGGGGGAAGAAAGTGTGGTTGGCAAAGGTGGGTTACCTCTAATACAATTGGTTGGGTTTAGTAGCAGCCATCTCTCCATTTCCCTAGTACCATTTTTTTTCTATCTTCATCAGACATCCTGTCACTGTCATAGTACCCTGGCCAAAACAATGAAAGGGCTATTTTGGTCTATCGTTTCAGAACTTTCATTCATGTTTCTGGATCCAGCCTTGTGTGCCTGATGTTAACAGAACAACAAAACAGATAGGAAAATGTGGAGAAAGAGGTTGTTATCTCAAGAAATTCAAGAATAAAAAGGAGAGGTAGCTATCAGACCGAGCATAACCTTTGTCAGGTTAACCCTGTGTCCTCTAGGTAGGCTTTACTGCCTCAAGTTTCCACTGCCTCCCAAACTAGGCCATCTTCGTGTCAACACACTTTTCAATACAAGAGCCTCTGCTGGACATTTATATGTAAACTGTAGCACAGGCTGTAACTACTCAGTGAATATTAATTTAGTAAATTATTTGATCAATCTCTGCCCTTCTCCCCCACTACATTATTGTAATAATTCAAAGAACAAGAGGCCCCCGAGCAGTCCAGGTGGCAATGAAGGCACATCAAAAGAGACAGAGCAGAATGAAGGAAAGTTCATGAATTTTTCAGTGAGTTCCTAGCCCCAGCTCCTTCCTAGCACACTATGATTGCATTTGAAATAATTTCAGAGTTTTAGGAACTAAAACTTAAACTAGAAACTTTTTCTGTTCAAGTTTTCATCTTAAATGTCTCCTAAAGGCCCCGCTATTATAGGTTTCATCAGCTTCAAAATACTGAAATAAAACTTCTAAGAGATAGGGCCTAGAAGGAGGTCTTTGGGTTCCTGGAGGATTATGGTACCTCACCTTCTTTCTTTTATTTTCCTGTCATAGCTTGAGCAGTTTTGTTCCTTGAATGTGTCTTTGTCATGATGGGTTACCATAAGTCCTGACAATGGTGCTACTTCTTTTTTTTTTTTTTTAAAGGTGTAGCCCAGGCTGGCTTTGAACTCACCATTCTCTTATTTCTGCCATGTCTACATGTAATATCAGTGGACACCACCATGACCAGAAAGTTGAGCTATGTCTTACAATATTAGAAAAATGAACACTGCATTTAAAAAACATCATGTTTTATTTTATAGTTGTTGGTTATTCAGAGTTAACATCTCTTATTTGGCACTGAAAATCCTCAGTTTAAATACCTCTGAGTATGGCCTTTCTTTATAATATTCCAAGGGGATCATTTACTGTAGATAAATGACATTGTACCACATAAAGCTACCTATCCTAAAATAGTAAATATAATAAGAATAGCCTATGCCATTAATATTTAAATTAGACACATTTAGCTACCGACTTAATATATTTACTGATTTAAAACTGGTCTTTTAAATGATTTGAAATTTATCCAAGTTTAAGTCCTATAAATAACATCATCTATAAAAGACAGACATAGTTACTGTAGTCTATAACTAACATTCTATAACTAATATATTCTAAATTATCATACACTTTTCATTATTTTTGTAAATTTTAAAACCTCACTATTTTGTCTTTTTTAAATTTTTTATTACCGATAAAGTCACTATCCCTGTATATCCTTATTCAAAATCCCTTCACCCTACCACCCCCTCCAGTCACTCTCTCTTCTCCAACTCTCCCCATCTCCTCCCCAGCATGGGCAGGAGGTCTGAAGGTCCCAATATTACTCAGTTCAGCCTCCACTCCTGGCATATCCAGTTTTCTCCCCGCAACATCGTGACTGAGTCAAAGTGTTCCTGTAGAGGGAATGGGATCCAAGGTGTCAGTCCAAGGTGTTTCAGATCACAAGCTGTTCAGTGGTTGTGGTTTGCAGCTTGGACATGCTTTGCTTTTTACTTTTTTGTTTAGCGTCCACTCATGAGTGAGTACATACCTTGCCTATCTTTCTGGGTTTGAGATACCTCGCTCAGTAGATAGTCTCCAAATCTATCCATTTGCCTGCAAATTTTAGTGTATCATTTTTTCTTACAGCTGGGTAGTACTTCATTGTGTAGATGTACCACAGTTTGCTAATCCATTCTTCAGTTGAGGGGCATCTAGGTTTTTTTCCAGGTTCTTGCTATTACGAATAATGCTACTATGAACATAGAAAAGCTAATGCCTTTGGAGTGCAAATGTACATCTTTAGGGTATACTCCCAGAAGTTATATTGCTGGATCCGTAGGGAGATTGATTCTCAATTTTCTGAGAAACCGCCATACTGCGTTCCAAAGTGACTGAACAAGCTTGCACTCCCACCAACAATGGAGGAGTGTTCCCCTTGCTCCACATCCTCTCCAGCATAGGCTGTCCTCTGTGTCTTTTATCTTAGCCAATCTAACAGGTGTTAGGTGGTATCTCAAAGTTGTTTTGATTTGCATTTCTCTGATGGCTAAAGATGGTGAGCACTTTTTGAAGTGCTTTCAGCCATTTTTAATTCTTCTGCTAAGAATTAAATTTTTAAGTCTGAACCCCATATTTTGATTGGGTTATTCAAGGTTTTGGGCTCTAGATTCTTGAGTTTTTTTTTTTTTATATATTTTAGAGATCAATCCTCTGTCACTTGTAGGGTTGGTGAAAATCTTTTCCCATTCTGTAGGCTGTCCTTTAGTCCTATTGACAGTGTCCTTAGCTTTACAGAAGCTTCTCAGTTTCAGGAGGTCCAACTTATTGATTGTTGGTCTTAGCGTCTGTGCCACTGGTGTTATACTTAGGTAGTGGTAGCCTGTGCCAATTCATAGAAGTGTATTTCCCACTTTCTTTTCTTTCAAGTTCAGAGTGGCTGGGTTTGTGTTGAAGTATTTGATCCACTTGGATTTTAGTTTTGTGCTGGGTGACAGGCTTGGATCTATTTGCATTTTTTTTCTCATTACCAACCAGCTATGCCAACACCATTTGTTAAAGATACTATCTTTTTTCCATTGAATATTTTGTGCCTCTTTGTCGAAGATCAGGTGTTTAAAGATTTTGGGTTAATGCTCGGATCCTCAATATGATTCCATTGATCCACAAGTCTGTTTTTATGCCAGTACCAGACTGTTTTTATTACTGTAGCTCTATAGTATAACTTGAAGTCAGGGATGGTGATACCTCCCGAGGTTCTTTTGTTGAACAAAATTGTTTTGGCAATTCCAGCTTTCCTGTTATTCCAAATGAAGGTGAGTATTGTTCATTCAAGGTCCATAAAATACTGGGTTTGGATTTTGATGGGCAGTGCATTGAATCTGTAGATTGCTTTTGGTATGATTGCCATTTTTACTATGTTGATCTTACCTTTAAAGAAACATGGGAGGTTGTTCCATATTCTGATATCCTTTTCAAATTTTTTCTTCAGTGATTTAAAATTTTTGTCAAATATATCTGTTACTTCTTTGGTTTTAGTTACTCCAAGGTATTTAATGCTATTTGCACCTATTCTAAAGGGTTATGCTTCCTTTATTTCTTTTTCAGCCCTTTTATCTTTAGTGTATAGAAGGGCTACTGATTTCTTTGAGTTGATCTTGTATCCTGCTACATTTCTGAAAGTGTTTATCTGCTGTAGGAGTTCCATGGTAGAATTTTGTGGGTCACTTATATATACAATCATATCATCTGCAAATGGAGATAGTTTCACTTCTTTTCCAATTTGTATCCCCTATTCTCCTTTTATTCTCGTTACTTTAGCTAAAACTTCGAGAACTATATTGAATAGATAAGGCGAGCAAGGCCATTCTTGTCTAGTTACTGATTTTAGTGGGATTGTTTTGAGTTTTTCTCCATTAAGTTTGATGTTGCCTATAGGCTTTTTTGAAATCACCTTTATTATATTGAAATATTTCCCCTGTATTCTTGATCCCTCCAGAGCTTTTATCATAAAGGAGTGTTGGATTTTGTCAAAGGCTTTTTCAGCATCGAAGGATATGATTATGTGTTTTTTTCCTTTAGTTTGTTTATATGATGGAGGACGTTTATGGTTTTTTGTATGTTCAATCATCCCTCCATTTCTGGAGTGAAGCCTACTTGGACATAGTGGATGGTATTTTTTATATATTGTTGTATAAAGTTTTCCAAAATTTTGTTAAGAATTTTAGCATCAATATTCATGAGGGAAATTGGTCTGTAATTCTTCTTCTTTGTTGTGTCTTTTAGCTTCTTGGCTATTAAGGTAATTGTGACCTCATAAAAGGAATTTAGCAATATTCCTTCAGTTTCTACTGTGTGAAATAGTTTGAGAAGTAATGGTAGAAATTCTTCTTTGAATGTCTGGTAGAATTCTACACTGAAACCATCTGGACCTGAGCTTTCTTTTCTTGAGTGGCTTTTAATGACAGCTTCAATTTTCTTAAGGGTTATAGATCTGTTTAGGTAATTTATCTGTTCCTCATTTAATTTTGGTAAATGGTACCTGACTATAAAGCTGTCTATTTCTTCTAGGTTTTCTGTTTTTGTGGTCTATAGATTTTCAAAGTATGATCTGATAATTGTCTGGGTTTCCTGGGGGGTCTGTTGATATGTCCCCCCTTTCATTTCTGATTTTGTTGATTTGAATATTCTCTCTCTGCTTTTTTGATTATTTTGGATAAGGGCTTATCTATCTTGTTGACTTTCTCAAAAATCAACTCTTCGATTCATTGATTCTTTGTATTGTTCTTTTTGTTTCAATTATATTGATTTCAGCTCTAAGTTTGATTATTTCCTGCCATATACTCCTTCTATGTGAGTTTGCTTCTCATTGTTCTAAGGCTTTCAGTTTGCTGTTAGTTCTCTAGTGTGGGATTTCTCTTGGTTTTTCATATAGGCATCTTGTGCTATGAATTTTCCTCTTAAGACTGCTTTCATTATGTCCCACAAGTTTGGGTACATTGTGTATTCATTTTCATTAAATTCTAGGAAGACTTTATTTCTTCCTTAATTTCTTCTTGATACAGAGGTGGTTCAGCTGAGTGATGTTTAGTTTCTATGAGCTGGTAGGCTTTCTGTGATTTTTGATGTTGTTGAACTCTAACTTTAGGCCCTGGTGGTCCGATATGTTACAAGGGATTATTTCCATTTTTTTTGTATCTGTTGATATTTGTTTTATGACCAATTATGTGGTCAGTTTTAGAGAAAGTTCCATGAGGATCTGTGAAATATGTATATTCCTTTGCATTTGTGTGGAAGCTTCTGTAAATATCTATTAAATCCACTTGCCTCATGACATCTTTCAGACTTCTATGTACTCTGTTGTGTCTCTGTCTGGTTTACCTATCCAGGGTTGAAAGTGTAGTATTGAAGTCTCTCACTATTAGGATATGAGAATTGATGTTGGATTTGAGCTTTAGCAGTTTTTCTTTTACATAGATTGGTGCCCTTATGTTAGGGGCATAAATATTCAGGAGTGAAATCTCCTCTTAACCAATTTTTCCTGCAATCAAAAAGTAATGTCCACCTTGGTTTCTTTTAATTGCTTTTAGCTTCAAGTCTACTTTGTTAGATATTAGGATGGCAACCCCAGCTTGTTTCTTGGGGCCATTTGATTGGAAAATCTTTTCCCAACCCTTACCTCTGAGCCTGTGTCTGTCTTCCTGCTTGAGGTGTGTTTCTTGTATGCATCAGAAGGATGGCTTCTGTTGTTGTATCCATCTTGTTAGTATGTGACTTTTTATAGGTTAGTTGAGTCCATTGATATTAAGGGATACTGACCACAATAGTGACCACTGATTGATATTTTTCTGCTATTTTTGGTGGTAGCTTGTATGTGTTTCCTTTCTCTGGGCTGTTTTGTGGGATTATTGATTGTTTGTGACTTCATGGGTGTATCTGGATTCCTTAGCTTGGAGTTTTTCCTCTAATACTTTCTGTAGTGCTGGATTGGTAGATAGGTATTGTTTCATTCTGACTTTGTCATGAAATATCTTGTTTACTCCCTCTAGGGTGATTGATAATTTTGCTGAGTATAGTTTTCTAGGTTGGCAGTCATGCTCTTTTAGTGACTGTACAACTTCTGACCAAGCCCTTCTAGCTTTCATCGTTTCCATATTCAGGTTTTATTCTGATAGTTCTGCCTGTATAAGTAAGTTGCCCCTTTTCTGTAGCAGCTCTTAAAATTTTTTCTTTGTTCTGTATATATTTTGGTTTGATTATTATGTGATGAGCTGACTTTTTGGGGGTCATATCTATTCGGTGTTTTGTAAACCACTTGTATCTTTATAGGCATTTCCTTCTTTAATTAGGAAGGTTGTCTTCTATGATTTTATTGAATACATTATCTGTGCCTTTGAGCTGGTATTCTTCTCCTTTTTCTATTCCCATTATTCTCAATTTAAGTCTTTTTATATTGTCCCAGATTTCCTGAACATTTTGTGTTATGGCTTTTTTGGTTTTATTATTTTCATTGACTGAGTAGTTCCAGCTATTTTCTTCAGGTTTTCTATTTCCATCTTTGTTTCATTTGGTGCCTTTTTTATTGCTTCTCTTTTAGTTTGTAGTTCCTGGAATGTTTCTTTCATTTTTTGGTTTATCTATTCTTGGTTTTCTTTCAAGGATTTGTCCATCTCTTCTAATTTTTTGTTTGTATTTTCTTCTATTTCTTTAAGGGAATTTATTATGTCTTCTTTGACGGCTTCAATAGCCCTCATAAAGGTGTTTTTCGTGTTGTTTCCTTCTGTTTCTTCTTCATTGCTCTGTTCAGGTCTTGCAGTTGTAGAACCACCTGTTTGTTCTCGAGTTGCCTTGTTATTCTTTATATTATTATATGTATTTTTGCACTGGCATCTGTCCATGGCTTCAGTTGTTCATGATTAGGCATTTCCTAGTTAGTTGTGTCAAGAGGGCTTGTGTGTCTCCTGTCTCCTCTGAGCAAAGGGTCTGCTTGATCTTTGAAAACCTCACTATTTTTATAACCTCAGTTTCAATGCTAGATGTTTGTAATAAAGATATTTCTTTGATAGCATTTGAATATGTAAATTCTTATTCCACTTAGTGTGTAAAATATAAATATTATTAAAATAAACCTAGAATGTATTGATTTTAATCTTTTCACACTAAAGACTTATTTGAGTTACTAAATTCTGTAAAAAATTTCATTGAGAATTATCAGGTTTTCTGTTTTTTTTTTGTTCTTATTCTTTTGAAAATAGAGTCTTTTCTCATTCAGTACATTCCAATCATAATTTCTCTTTCTCTCCACTCCTCCCAGCTATCCTCTGCCTTCCTTACCCCATAAATCCATTGCCTCTATTTCTCCTTTCAGAAAAGTTCTGACCTCCAAAAGATAACAACCAAACATAACAAAACAAGATACAATAACACAAGACAGAAGTCCTCATGTTGAGTCTGGATAAGGCAGCTCAATAGGAGGAAATAAGTTCCAAGAGCAGTCAAAGATGCACCACTCTCACAGTTAGGAGTTCCACAAAAACATCAAATTAACAGCCACAACATATGTGTAGAGGACTTGGTGCAGATCCCTGCAAGCCTTGTGCTTGCTGCTTCCACCTGTGTGCACCATTTGCATCCTGAATAGTTGATTCAGTTGGCTGTGTTCTCCTGGTGTCTTCCATTCCCTCTGACTCTTATAATCATCTTTCTTCTCCCTTTTTTGTAAGGTTTCTCAATTTATAGTCTCTCTTTGCGTAACATCTGGCTTTTGTTCTGTGTATCTGCTGCTGTGGAAAATCCTCTCTGATGATGACCGGACAAGGCACCAATCTATGAATATAGTAGGATAGTATCTGAGATGTCCAGTTTTTAGTTCCTGGCCACCTCAGCAGTGTTGGATGTAAGCTCCCTCTCACAGAATAGGCTTCAAGTTAAATCAGACAATGACAGGCCACTCCCACATGTTCTGTATCACCATTTCCTCAGTACATCTTGCAGGCAGAAGATATTATAGTCAAAGCTTTTGTTACTGGGTTGATGTCCATTTTTTTTTCTTTTGTTACCTTCCTATACCAAAGACACTAGAATATAGGGATGAAAACTCCATGTAGATACCAGATTAACATCTCTATATTCAGTGAGCTATGTAGAAGTTGTCCTCAGCAATGGGGTGGATATCCATTTGCTGAGAACAAACCTTTGACCTAACATCAGCTGGAGTTGTTTAGCAATCTCCAGGGTGTCTCCTATGGCCAAATGCGACACAGTCCCACCACTGGAAGTCCAGCCTGGAAACAAGAGATGGGCAGTTCCAACCTCATATTGTTCATAATTATGGGTCCTCACTAGGGTCACCTTCATAGATCCCAAGACGTTGTCCTAGCACTGGATTTCTACACTGCCCCCCAAATTCTGGCTATTTTTCTCACCATACTCTTTCCCTCCTTCTTATCCAACCCCAACCTGATAGCTCTCAGTCTGATCTCCAATTTTCTCCCAGCTCCCCATAAAATCTACTTTATTTCCCCTTCCCAGGGAGATCCATGCATCCCTCATAGAGTGCTCCTTTTTACCTACTCTGGTATACAGAATATAGGTTGGTTATCATTTATGTAATACCTAATATTTATTTATAAGTGAATATGTAACATATTTGTCTTTCTGTGTCTGGGTTATTTCACGCAGGAAAATTTCTTTTCTAATTTAATCTATTTGCCTGCAAATTTTATGATGCCATTTTTTAAACAGCTGAGTAAATGCCATTGTGTAAATGTACTGTATCTTCTTTGTCCATTCTTCACTTGAGGGGGATCTAGGTTGTTTCAGGTTCTGGCTATCATGAATAAAGACACAATAAGCATAGTTGATTGAGTGACCTTGGGGTAGGATTGAGTATCCTTTGGGTATATGCTCAAGAGTGATGTAGCTGAGCCTTGAAATAGATTGATTCCCAATTATCTGAGGAACAACCATATTGGTTTCCATTGTGGCTGTACAAGTTTGCACTCCCACCAGCAATGGAGCAGTATTCTTCTGATTCTACAACCTCACCAGCATGAGTTGTTACTTGTGTTATTGATCTTAGCCATTCTGACATGTATGAAATAGAATCTGACAAATATGAGAATCTCCAAGCAGTTTTGATTTACATTTCTCTAATGGCTAAGGATATTGAACATTTTTCTTTAAGTGTTTTTCATCCATCTGAGATTGATTCCTCTATTGAGAATTCTCTGTTGAGACCTGTATACCATTTTTAAATTTATTATTTGGGGTTTTTTAGTATATAGTTTCTTGAGTTCTTTATATATTTTGGAGATAGTAATCTCCAATCAGACAGAATTGGTTAAAAAATAAATCTTATTCTGTAGGCTGCCATTCTGTCCTATTGGCAGAGTCCTTTGCCTTATAGAAGCTTTTCAGTTTCATGAGGTCCTATTTATTAGTTGTTGATCTTCGAGTCTGCACTATCAGTTTTCTGTTTAGGAAATTGTCTTCTGTGTCAATGAGTTCAAGTCTATTCCCAGCTTTCTATCAGGTTCAGTATATCTGTTTTTAATGTTGAGCTTTTTGATCCACCTGAACTTGAGTTTTGTGCAGGGTGATAAATAAATATCTATTTGCATTTTTCTACATGCAGCTATTTAGTTGGACAATTGGTTGAAAATGATTTCTTTATTCTCCTTATATTTCTGTTTTCTTTTTTTAAAAAAAGTTCATGTCTATGGGTGTGTGAATTTATGTTTGAGCCTTAAATATGATTCCATTGATTAAAATGTATGTTTTATGTCAACAATATATGATTTTGGTTATTATAGCTCTATTGTACAACTTGAAATCAGGGATAATGATACCTCCAGTAGTTCTTTTATTATTTGCAATTGTTTAGCTATATTGTTTCTTTTTTGTTGTTGTTGTTAGTTAGTTTTTCCATATGAAAGTTGAGTATTGTCCTTTAAAGATCTGTAAACACTGTGTGTATGATTTCAGCCTGTGTGGACAAGTTTGAAATTTCAACAACAGTGAATGATGACTCTCTTTTCCCCATATCTTCCCTATATTTGTTGTTGGTTGTGATATTTGCCAGAGATAGAACCATTTTTAGAAAAATAATTGCAACAAAAAAGCTTGACCTCTGATAATCAGGGAGATAAGATTTGTTTTCTAAGATATAACTCAGGTTTGCAAGGGGTGTGTGTGTGTGTATGTGTGTCTGTGTGTGTGTGTTGTATCTGTGTGTGTATAAAAGAGAAAGTCTATAACACACACATGTATATGTATGTATACCACACTATTTGCTTTGCAGACAGTGGTTCACTATGTCCTATCTTGGAACTCATTGTGTTACCCAGCTAGTATTGTCCTTCTGTTTTGGTCTCATAACTGGGTAAGTAACAGGCTTGAGATTACACATCTGGCTCTTAATTATATTGATTTTATTTAATAGCTTTATTAATTATTATTAATTTTGTGTGTTTACTTGATATTTACTTGTAGCCTTTTATTCTGGAAGGTGGAAGACATTTAGAGAATTCTCTCTTTGTTTTTTATGCTGTCTGTCCTCACATATGTCTGCTTCTACAGTCTTATCTGGCCATCCATCATACAGTCCACTTGTGACATATGGCTTCTGCATGACATTCCCTTAAGTGGTCTGTGGTGATGGGATACCAGAATGTGGGGAGGCACTGCAGACATCCTTTTCTTTTTGTGACCTTTGTGACACTCCAGAGGTTTTCTTAGAAGCAGAACATGGGACCAGTAAGTGGTGGGATTCCTGTTTCATCTTTTGTATCTCTTTAACCTTTGTTTCTGACACTCATGTTCTCACATGTCTCTTTCATTTCTCTCAATATTCATTAGTATGCAAATATTTTCTGATTAAGTAGAGACAGTATTTTCTGTGTAGTATTTGTTCTTTGCTTGAAAAGAAGATCCCCCCAATACTACTTAACTTGTTCTCTCTGTCTCTCTCTCCCTCTATCTCTCTGTCTCTTTCTCTCTCTCATAAGATAAAAGTTCTACTTAGTCATTGTGGGAAATCATTGTGGGCTTACCTAAGGTAGAAAATTAATGCCCCAAAGAGACAAACAATCAAGAAAAACATGAAGACTCTTTCAAACATTACTTAATCTGTCAAATATATTCCACCAAAAGGTACAAATGAGGTGAAATTTCAACATTTGAAATTGAGCTTACTTAATTACTGTCCTGTAATTCAATGAACTATATATAATGACTTTTCATAGTGTACCAGATGAAGATAAATAAGATGAACCACAGTCAGGGAAGAATATGAGGATTCTATAACACCTATTAACACAATTTTCGCATAACTGAATGATGTTCCTGCAAACTGCCATGCTCATTTTGAACCTTCTACCCTGCCCCCGCTCTTCTTTCTCATTTACTTATACATTTTGTAAAGATTATATAAATATGACTATTTTGAACTGTCATTGTGTGTCATCTTTCTTTGTTAAGTAGTATTTAAGTGGCAGTAAGTAACTATCTAACTAAAGGGAAATTGAGTTGTGAATTTATTTATGGAAAGCAGTACAGGGTCAGAAGTCTTTACACAATTTGTGCTTGTTCATGGCAAGAAGAAAACAAAATCTAATGCTCAGAGCTCCCCACCTTAGCTTGTGGGAAAGCATGTTTACAAGTAGATATATAGAATAAATGCAAGAGATTCAGTTCCCACTGATGCTTTATTCAAACTTAAATGTCTATTAGGCTTGTGCCTGAAACATTGATGCCACATAATGGCATCCCAGTTGATATCTTTCCAATGGTAGTCCTGGAAGACTATAGAGCAGCTGTTAAGACACTTATCACTTAGTAGTGCCATCACTTTCTCTTACCACAGCAGAGCACAGTAGTTAAATACTTGTTTTGATATTTGTCCCAAAGTATACTGTACCCATGATTATGATGGTGGGAAATATTTAATGATATTAATGATCACATTACTGGTGTGTGGATCTACTCTGCTAAGCTTTTCATTGAAACATTGTAGAACCTTTTCTATTTATAAAATCTTTTTATTTGTCTGTATAACAGTTTGCCATAATGCTACAGCAGTATCTTCACACATGTCATATCATGTTATCTGTGTTTCTTCGTCATACCACTTTCTTTCAGGATTGGTTTGATCTAGTCATTTTATTATTTACAGCTTTAGAAAAAAATAGCAATCATTACTGTGTTGTATAGGGAGCTGTTGTGTGCATGGTCAAGTATAACTTACAGTGTTCACACAATGATGTCATTTCCTAATTACATATTTCCAAAAACGGATTCCTATTCCTGTTATGTGACATGATAAATATGTCATTAAGCTGCTTATAAAATTTGAAAAAAAGTATGTTATTTTCTAACACTCAGTCTTAGTATGTTGCTCAGGCTGTCTTCAAACTCACAATGCACTTGCCCAGTCTTCCCAGTGCTGAGGTTACAGCACTATTATACCTGGTAGATATTTCAGTTTTGATGGTAGTTTTATAAAACAATGTGAATCATACTCCATATTTAGAATGAAAAATTTACATGGTGCCATTAATAAAGAAATATGAATAAAAATATTTCTAAATCATCAATAATAGTAATTACATTTTTAATATAGTAAAATATAACAAAATATTGCAAAGTAGTGTTCCTGGTCAACAGACAAATACTGAAAGTGTGAGATAGTACAATCTAAGAGTCACTAACTCAGGAATTTTAAAATTCCCATGGTCTGATCCACCTGCTACAGAACTAGAAAAGTGGGTGCAGTTATTTATAGCTAAACGTGGCAGAACTTGAGAAGCTGTTAATCCAGAAGTCAAAGGGAGAAGGCTGGAGGGACATGAAGGTCATTGGTATTAAGTCCTGGACCCTAAAGGTGCAATAGCATAGTGTCTGATGAGAAGAGTAAAAGATGGATGTCCCAGACTCCAAGATGACTGCACTCCCAAGCTGAAGGCCAGCCTTGGCTACCTAATGAGTTTCAGTCTAGCCTCATACTATATGTACTTAGTCCATATATGAATATTCATCAATGTAATGTATTTTTAAAATTAGGACTACTATTAATGGCAATATTCCATCAGTTTCTACATAACACATGTTCTATATGTGCAAAAGCTAGTTTACCTTTATTTGCACCTAAAGGACATAGATCTATGGTGAGCAGACCCCTGTTTAATAATGAGGGTGTTAATGAGTGAAGGGTATGTTATCACTGCTTCTTTTATTATTTTAGTGATTCAAATTACTACACTGTGAACTTGCAACAGCTCAATAAATAAATTTTTAATCAAACATTTTACTTGTAGGATCAATTATTTGGCATGCACTGATTAGCAGCAAAAATGAGAGGAAAAACCACAATGGTACCATCAACTATGTCTTCCCATCAGAACATTTTATTAAGAAAAAAATCAATGTTGTAGTAGAAGTTCCTGGCCTGGACTAACCCCAAGATCTAGACCAACTGTTCCAAATAGACTACCCACATCTGCTTAGTGTCAAATAATCACACAAAGTTTTATGTTAATTTCATGCTGTTTGGTCTATGGCTCAGACATTTTATTTGCTAACTCTTAACTCTTAAACTAACCCATTATTAACCAAGTGGCTCAGTAACTTTTCTCAAAGAATCATTTTGTCTTCTTTCCTCTGCATCTGGCTGGTATCTCTGCTCTGTAATTCCTTTTTCCCAAGTTTTCTTAGTCTGGTGGCCCTACTTTCCTGTCTGCCTTCTGACTAATCAGCATTTTATTCAACCAGTAGGAGGGGTAAATATCTACAATGTACAAGAATATAATTTCACAGCATTTTCTTTTTTATTCTTTTTAAAACAAGAAACTCCAATCTAATTTCCTTTGTATAATTTTCCCTTCACCATTATCTATAACAACATATAAACACTGTAAACAAAGACAAACATCCATAATCCATTTTTGGGGGAATGTGGGCATAGTTTGCTAGGCTACTTCTGCTGATTGGGAGCACTGGTAATCTTATGGGGACCCAAAGAAAAATTTAGGATTATGAACAAGTCCTTAGTGGAGTAATCTGTAAGGCTGTGTCATCTAAGCCTTTCTCTTTGAAACTGTTTTAGATGCAGAGCTCAGAGGAAACTGCAACAAAGGTGCTCTGAAATGCTGGACCACCTGAGCCATAGGTTTCCATTGGAGACAATTTGGGGGTAGGGAGTGTCTTCCTTGATCAAACCTTATTCATTTATTTTAACCAGGAATGAATCCAGAGCCTCTCATTTTCTGTGGAAATAAAAATTAAACCTCTTTTCTAAAGTAGCATATCTTTTGATTTTAATTTTAAAGTCAACTCATTCACAAAATATATAGGTTGGATTAATCCAGCAGCACTTATGATCAAATGTCTTTTACCAATTCTTACTCCTTCTTTTGCAGTAAAAATTCTTAAAGATAATATAATTCAATAACATACAGTATCCAGACAAATTTTTTTTGGAGGGGCTGAAATAGAACTTTGAAATTCTCCTTCACTTTTTCTTTTAATGATCCCAGCCAGATGATTATATTGCAGAATTCCACCAAACTTTCAAAGCAAAGCCAATACCAGTACTCCTAGATTATTTCACAAAATAGCAATAAAAGGAACATTGCCAAATTTGATCCATGAAGCCACAGTCACCCTGATAACCAATCCACACAAAGATTCAAAAAGAAAATTGCATACTAATTTCACTCATAACATTGACCAAAAATATTCAGTAAAATGATGTTAAACTAAACCCAAGAACACATCAAAAATAATCATCCACCAAGACCATTTAGATTTTATCACAGAGATGCAGGAATGGTTCCACACATCAATTGGTCAATGTCATCCACTATATAAACAAACTGAAAAACAAAATATAACCGTGATACATGGTTATCTCATTAGATCCTGAAAAAACTTTTGACAAAATCCAACACCACTTAATGACAAAAAAGAAGTAAATGAGCTTTAAAAGTATTAAAGTCTCAAAAGCCATTTTGTCAAATTATTTATTTTAATAGCATGACTCTATTTATTTTAAACAGAAAATACATTCTGGAGAGATCACTCAGTCTATAAAGTGTTCCAGACATTTTTTGTAATCTCCATCTTTACATGGCTTATTATTATTATTATTATTATTCACTCTATTTCTTTTTCATGAACTTTCTCTATCCTTTTTTCTTTCTCTCTCTCATGCCTATATATATTTTTAATCGCAGTCTAAAACATTTAGAAACTTTTAAAAATAATCTGTCTTTACTGTATCTCTCTCTCTTTTCTGACCACATCTTTAATCTGCCAAAGTGTGGGTAGGATTAAAGGCTTGGATAGGACAGTTCGCTGGCTTCACCCAGCTCCTAGTCAAGCTTCATAGAGAGAGAGAAGTTAGATCTTTAGCAGAGGTACTGGCAGGAGCTACAATTTGTACTCTGAGAAGTTCTAGGGTCCACATAGCTACCAAGTAGAGAACTGTCACCCATTGCTCATGCACTCCATTTAAGTATTTGGCAGCAGAGCCTCTTAAAAGACTCACAAGTATTTTGCTAATAACATTGAGTCAGGAAGCATCTATTAAATGAGCCAGCAAACAGAGCTCTCCCAAGAATATGCTGCTACTAAGAAACCTTATTTGACGCTGTTTCCTTTTTGCCTGGAAGAGCAATAACTTAAATCTTTCATAAGCAGCTTATGCTTGTACTACCTCTTCTGTGAGACTTCAGGAACCAGCCTTATTGCAGCTCAAGCTGTACTCTGAAAGCCCAACAAGTCTGTATGGCGACTCACTTGAGAGATACAACTCAGAAGCTGTGCTTAGCTTCATTTCTGTGCTCTAGAGCCCCCTTTAAGATTTCTCACCCTTTATGTAGATGCAAATGATCCAAGTCTTACTACCATTTGTAGTAAGAGTACTCATCAAACTGAATCTGCTTAATCACAATGAAATTAGATAAAGATTAGCCAATACCATCAAGTCTTTTATTCCTTAAAGTTTTGTTTTGTACTGGTCATGAATCTAGCATAGAGCTGGACATTGGGAGACCAAGGAGAGCACTTTAAAAAGAGTACAGTATTTGAAGTGTCATCATGATTAAGCTGAGTAACAGTTTCCAGCATTCCAGTTGTGCATGTGTCTGGTTAGTGTAAGTGACAAAGCCTCATGAGAAGAACACAGTCACTTTGAAGAATGCTTGTAACACTTTCCATTCATTAAAACAATGTAGGTGTTGCTAAAGATAAGGGGGGCATTTTATGAATGTTATATAAGTTCCCAATCAATTGCTTTTAAATTAATAAAAAGGCTATCCTGAGTGACTTTGGCTAAGTCAGTTCTTGATAGCTGGCACTCTATAGTGCTTCTGGGTCTGTATCAGCTATTACTTCCTTACTGGCTTTCCTAATCAATTAGTCCTAAAAATTCTTGCATCTAAGCACAGGAAACTTCAGCTTGACCCATGTCTCTTAAGTGGCATGCTGTCTTCCCATTTTTTTTTAAATTTGCATCCATAGGACCTTGGGGTGGTTTAACTCCCTCAGTTATATTAAGAAATCTTTGCAATGAATACATCTCTTAGTCATCCTGTTTCTCTGGCTGAATTCTAAAACATTGAACATTTCATTATGATACACAGAGTTTCTCATGGTCTTATAGGATGCTTAATTCATGTAGGCAGAAAGCACAGGCAATAGTTTAAGGTGATATTTGATTACAGACAAAAGACATGATGCAAGAATCCAGCACCACAGAGGGACAGGGTAGGAGCAAGAGTTGGTGACAATGCTTTGGCCTGTAAACGGGAATCTGAGTCTCTTCATAGATGTCAGCGTTAAGAGAGACCATCATGTGGTTAGGTGAATGCTATTAGTTTGGATGTTAAGATAAAGCCCAGTGTGCTGAGTGCAGAGGATGGAAAAAAATATTTTTGCTGGGCACTGGTGGTTCATATTTTTAATTATAGCACTCAGGAGGTAGAGGTAGCAGGATCTCAGTAAGTTCAAGGTCAGCCTGATCTACAAAGTGAGTTCCAGGACAGACAGGGCTGTTATACAGAGAAACCTTGCCTTGAAAAACTGAAAGAAAAAGAAAGAAAGAAAGGAAAAAAGAAAGAAAGAGAGAAAGGAAGGAAGGAAGAAAACATGGTTTCACATTTCAACAAACACCTACTTAACCTTTTATTTCAGCTGTCCTTTTAAAAGCAATTTAAAACCAGACAGTTTAATGCCTGTAAATTACTGTGACTTAACACAAAGAATACCAAATAATCAGCCCAATCATTAGCTAATAAGGCAGAATCAAGAATGCTGGATAGTGCGAGATTACAAAAAGAAAGGAGGTGCTTTCCTCTTTCATGCATAGTTTTTAGCTTGTGGGAGCCCTTAAACTCAATGGGCATTAGCATGGTGAAGGACCATTCAGCACACCTGACTGAGAGGATGGGAGAGGCACAGAGGGCAGATCATTCTCTCTCTCTCTCTCTCTCTCTCTCTCTCTCTCTCTCTCTGTGTGTGTGTGTGTGTGTGTGTGTGTGTGCGTGTGCATGTGTATGTGTGAGTGTATGTGTCTGTGTGTGTTTTGATTGGGTAGAGTGTGTGAAGAAGGAGCTGTTTGTATTTGGAGAAAGATGATTATGGAATATAGAATTTAAAAAAAAAAACAGTGTAGTCCTGTGGGTTGTTATACTAGGTCAAGAAAAATTACCTTTAGTGAGAATGCATTTGGAGAGTCACAACATAATTTCTTGCTACAGATACATTTTTCATTTTGTTTGTGGAAAGCAAACAGTTCTGGTATGTGTATTCTTTGTGGAGGTTGGGGAAATAGCTGAACTTTTTTTCAATAATCTCTTAATTTTAGGATTTGAACATTGAATGGCTATTCAATATGACAAAAAACTTTTAGTATATATATTATATTTTGTAGCTCATAAAATGCTGACATGTACGCCATATTATTGTTCTCTAAGGCAATAAAACCTTTTGAAAGCCTTAGGATGTATCTTTCAAGATATCTTATCTAAGGCCATATCACCTCAAAAGAACCAGATCTCTGATATCAGAAGCTAAGCAGTATGAGGTTGTGATTGCTTAGTACTTGGTGGGAGTAAGTTCAAATCCTCTCTCTTCAATCTTTCAAACCATAATTCTATAACCTTTGTTTTTTTTCTTGTGACAGTGTATTGCTCACAGGTCTGGCTAGCCTGGACTTTACCATCCACTGTCTTAGCATTTCATGTATTGTGATCACTAAAGAAAAATTTTCTTCCCCAGGAAGAGCTTGCCATTCACTAAACCCTGAAATTCTGTTCACTGTATGTAGCTTCTGTGCTCTTTTCATTTCTTCCAAACCTGACTCCACCCCCTCCATCCTCTGATGACAGGGTCACTATATGGCTCCATGGTAAACCCTGATCATGCCCATAAACTTTTTTTTTTTTTTTTTATAAAGGAAAACATTTAATTGGGGCTGTATTACCATTTTAGAGGCTTAGTCCATTAGCATCATGGTGGGAAACATGGTGACATGCAGGCAGAAATGATTCTGGAGAAGGTGCTGAGAATTCCACATCTTGATCTGCAGATAGCAGAAGAAGACTGTGTACTACACTGAGTGTAGCTTGAGCATAGGAGACCTCAAAGTCTGTCTTCACAGGGACAAACTTCTTCCAACAATGCCACCCCTCCTAATAGTGCCACTTCCTATGGGCCAGATATTCAAATACATGAGTCTCCCATAGACTTTCTTGATTTCTCATCTGTTGGGCTAGTTCTTAGGTCTTAAGGTTGTTAAATATTTTAAATGACATTTCCAAACTTTTAATTTTACAAGTATTACCTATCATTCAAAATATAAAAACATGCATTTTTTGTTGTTTTCTTTGACATTTATTTATGTCACAGTCTTAAAAATTGCAGTACAGACTATTGGGCATATACCCAAGGGATGCTCAAGCATACAAGGACACTTACTCAACTCTGTTCATAGTAGAATTATTCCTAATAACCAGAACCTGAAAACAACCTAAATGCCACTCAGTCATTGAATGGCTAAGGAAAATATGGTACATTTATACAATGAAATATTATTCAGTAGTTAAAAAAAAGCATCATGAAATTTTTAAACAAATTGATGGAACTAGAAAAAAATCACCCTGAGTGAGATAACCCAGACCCAGAAAGACAGAGTATGTACTCACTCATCTCACTCATAAGTAGATAGTAGATATAAAGCAGAGGATAATCAGGCTACAATCCACAATCCTAGAGAAACTAAGTAATAAAGAGGTCCCTAAGAGGAGTGAACTAATTGCCTTAGCAAGGGGAAATAGATGAGATCTCCTGGGTAACTGTTGGCAGAGTGGGGATCTGGGGGAAGGTGGTAGGGGATGGGGACATGAGGGATCAGCATGATCAAGTTGTGGAGAGATGAAGAAGGGCCATTGTGGAGATAGGGAGAAATCTGGTGCCAGCAAAACACCCAGGAATCTGCAAGGATGACCCCAGCTGAGACTACCAGCAATAGTGGAGAAGATGCCAGAAGTGGCCTCCTCTATTCAGTTTGGTGACCACCCTAATTGTCATAGAATCTTCATCTAGCAACCTATGGAAGCAGATGCAGAGATGTACAACCAAGCACTGAGCAGAGCTCCAGGGGCCCAGTCGAAGAGAGGGAGGAGGAATTATAAAAGCAAGGGAGTAACACCTTTCTACTATGAAAACTATTTACTAGTCTTCCATGATTTATGCATAATACTTTAAAACAAACAAAAGAAAAAAAGATTTTTCTAGCCTTTTCTTCCTAGTGTTAGCAAGCAGTAAGGCATCTCATATCAGATTTACTTAAAGATTTTAGAAATAATTTCCCTTCTGAATATCTTTATGTCTTCATAGATGCAGAAAGTGATTAGCTGGCCATATATGTATAATATTTAAAGATCACCTACAGTGCAGAGTCAAATATCATAGTTTTCATAGTAGAAAGGTGTTACTCAGAACAGTATAAAGGCTACTTTGATTATTCTTCCCCAATGCATGCCTAGAAATGGCTGTAGAAGAACCCATTTGCTAGGAGGGAAAGCACATGGAATTGAAGCCTGATGATATTGCCAGGACTATGCAGTGGCTTGGAGTTTTAGGGACAAGAAAGGTCCTAGGTCATAATTTCCACTGCTGTGCTGTCAGACTTCAACAAGTATTGCTAGTTTGTTTATATTAAGCTCTTCACAATTCTATAGTAAATACTGAAAAACAATTGAATTATATTCTTTTTTTGTGAACAGTAGGCTGGTAAATATCTGTACAGTTTGATCCCCATGGTTTTAAGAATATCTGAGTATAAAAATAATCTTGAGGTCCTGATTTCAGACAACAAATGAGCAACTGTAAAGACGTTTACCATCTTTTTAAAGGCGAGGGAGCCTTAACTATTTCAAAACAGGATTATTTCTGTAGAACATCTAGAGCTTGAGAACCTTACAGTTCAAATGTTTCAGGGACATGATGTTGAGGACAGGCTTCATGTTTCATTTGTATAAATGTATGTTTTTGAGGAAAGGAACATACTTATTTCTAGTTCCCTAAAATCTAATTGAGCATTTTCAGATGCATTCTGTAGATTTTTTTTTCTTTTTTGGTAGATTTTTAGTCATAATTTGAACAGAGGTCTTAGACATAATGCTCATTTCTCTTGACTTGCATCTTTTCTATGCACCTTCACACTGGAAGTGAAAAGGATTTCTCCTTGACTCTGTCTCTACTTAGATATAAAATATTTTTGTCCTTTAGAGGCCACAATTTGCTAGTCTTTTACTAAAACAACTCTTGTCATGAAAGAATATTTGTGGTAGTCTTTGGTTTCATCATATATTTTTTTCGCAGAATTTAAGATTTCAGTCAAACAAAAAGAACAAAATTGTTTGACCATCTTTTGTACCTTGTAAGTTCAAGAATAATGAATAGAATGTTCATTTTTTGTTGTTGTTTTAAGCTGTTTTTTCCTTGTGATGTTTACATTGAGCTCATCTTATACTTTTCCTAGCCTGAAGTCTGAATATTTGTGTTGGCACTTGAAAAGTAGCTAGTTAGGCAGAATTGCTGTGGATCTCCACATGATGAATTAACCAATTACATTCATTTTGGTGTCAATTCATGTAAATAAATTAGGGAATATTATTTAATTTTTTTCTCAGATAAATGGTGATGCTCAAGTATGGTTATTTTTTTTTTAAAGCGGTGTACCTCCAAATATTTTTGGCGAGTTCTGTCATTTTCTGC
>PVIH01008742.1:0-88260 GCA_004025045.1 Sigmodon hispidus
CAGGGAAAAAAAAAAAAAAAAAAAAAAAAGAATACTGTATGAGTGTGTGTGTTTGTGTTTTGTTTGAAGTTTTTTCATTTTATTTTGAATTAGTTTGGAATTTGGTTTTGTTATTGAAAAAAACTTAACATGTGTTAAGAAATATATATATATACATATATATATTATACTCAGTCTAATTTTTTTTAGTTTAAAAGTAAACCACTAACATTTTTTTTTTTTTTTTTGCTGTTGATATTAGAAAGTCACATGTGGGCCAGTGACATGTTTGAGCAGGTGACAATGCTCGCCACCGCACCTGATAACCTGAGTTCAATTCCCAGAACTTACATAGTGGAAAGAGAGACAACTGTACAAATTGTCCTCTGATTCCCCCCCACACACACACACACCTGCTTCCCCCAACACAAAATAAGTGATTAATTGTTTTAAAAGTCACTTTTGTGCGTCTTAAGGTACCTCTTGGATTGCTATACACTGGAAAGTTTCCGTTTTAGAAGCATAGGTGCTGGAAAAGTAAATAGAGGCCATATGTGTAATTGCCAAAGCAGTTTTGTGTACAAGCGAGGATGTCATGTACAATAGCCATTCATGATGTAAAATACACAAATATGGTCTAAGCAGCAATGTTGTCAAGTTTGAAGTTAAAACTTTTTATCCTGTTTAGAAGACAGCGGCAATAAAAGTCTGCTAAGTGGTAATCTGAAGCCAACACCTATTGGAAAGTGTGAGTTCACTGGAAAAATGTCTTCCATTTGAAAACTTACTTCAGCCACTCTTTGGTCATAGTTTCTTGTTACTGACTGTACCAAATGCCAGTAGATGTTATTACTTTATTTATCATCATTCTCATCATGCATCTGCTTTGTTCTTTTCTTTCTCTTAGCTATTGGGAGGACCCTTTATGCCATGATCATATTAACAACCATTCAGGCACTGGGCTTTGTACTCATTATGGCAGGACTGTATCATAGTGTAACTGGTAAGAGTTGTATTTTTCTGGAGTCTTGATTTAGATTTCTCTTGGACAAAAATCTTAGTTTTCTTTTTCTTTATACATAAACTTTCTCTTTTTAAAGATGCCTTAGGTTCACAACAAAGTTCAATGGACATTACAGTACAATTCATTACTTCTACAACTTGCATCATATACTCTTTATGTACTTTTATGTATTCTTCATGGCCACATCTTCCCACTATCCTCAACCGGAAGGCAACAGTTGTTCTAACTGATGACTGTTATTTAAACACTGCCACCTACAGATTACATTATGGCTCCCTCTTCATCTGTGGAAAACATGTGTGAGATGTTATACTCACTGTGTTTATCACATAGCCTACCTTCACTGGTTAAAAAAAAATCTCTTGTTCCTTCTCTCTTTATTTCTCCATCCCCACAAGTCCCTGGCAACACTCAAGAATCTCTTTTATTTGGAAACGTATGGTAGGTAACCTTTTTATATAGACTTGTTTCCTTCACACCTTTCCATGGTTTCATAGTTCACTATTTTTGAGTATGGAATATTTGTGAGGACACACAACAGTATTTTTTAATGCATTTATCTGATGAAAGATATCCTGGTTGCTTTTAGGTTTTTGTAACTATGAATAGAATTTCTGTAAACATGCATACATTGTTAGTTCCATTTGAGTAAATACTGAATTGTACAAGAAGGGCATATGTAGTTTTGTAATTGTCTATAAAAATAGCTGCAGCATTTTACATCACCAGCATCAATGAATGACAGTTCTTCACATGCTTAGTGCTTGCTGGCTTAAGAGTTTCTTTCTTTTACTATTGTATTTCTCCCAGTGGGGATTATGCTTTCAATGCTAGTATAAGAATATTGTTTATACATACTTCATGGGTATTTTCTAACAGTCCAAATCATTGTGGCTAGATTCACATAAGAATTTTAAAAATAACCAGACTTAAAATGTTTGAAGACAGCATTTTCCAATAGTCCTGATATATGTGTCATGAAAACATTAGCTTTTTTCTTAAAATGATTTCAAATTATTTTATTGACTAAACTAAAGATAATTATTAAAACTTAACATTATGTATTTTTAAGCAATCTGTATGAATTTATAATATATATATATGTTTTTTGTTTTTACAGTGTGTGAACCAAAATATGGCTCCCTTCTAACTGCAGGTTTGGCCATAGTAACTCTAGTGGAATTATTTGGACTGATTTACATGAAATGGCTGGGTAAGTCAATCTTGCTTTTGTTATCCTCCCAAGAATTTCAGCTATATCACTTGGAACATGCTTTAGTTCTTTTTTCCAGTTGAGAGACAAAGGAATGTATTATAGATGCCATGGCTATGGAAATAGTGTTGCAATGAACACGTAAGTACAGGTGTGTTACCACCATAACTGTGACAGCTTCAGCTCTGTTAGTGACAGCATTGCTGGGTCAAAGAGTATGCTATATTTTTTTAGTAACTTCTTGAAGTGCCTGTGTCTGTTATCCTGCAGGCCAAAGTTGTATGGTGTTGTTACATATTCTGACATGAGTTATTGTAATGCTCTGTGTTGCTTGGGCTATTTAAAATATTCTGTAGTTTAGAATAAATTTTGGTGACATTATTTTCTATATGTCTATGAAGAAACTTTGAAAATTTGATGGTAATGTATTAAATCTACATATAATTTTTTGTAATATGAACCTTTTGTAATAATAATTATTTCAATTTATGAACAAAGAGTGTCTTCCCATTTGTGTGTGGGGCCTTCCCTGTTTTTCACTAGTGTATTATAATTTTTCATTGAGGACTTTAGCTTCCTAATTTCCATTTATTTCTAGACACTTTGTTTTCTGGAGACACTGTTCTTAATATTACCTTCCCTTTTTTTTGTTTGTTTGTTTTTTTCTTGAGCAATGGCATTGCTGTATAAAATAGTTACAGATTTTTACATGTGTGTTTTACATCCTGCAACATTATTGACTTTGCTTATCCTAGCAAGTTTTAGTGGTATTATCTGCTTATCATTTGTTCTTAAGAAAATGATTTGATAGCAAGAGAGTGAACATAATGGGGCCTTACAGAAGTGATATGGTTGTGGATTCATATTCCCTGAATAAGAAAAGCATGGATGGAGAAGGCTTTGGATAAGAGAGGCAGAACAGGGAACAGAAGACACATCTATCAGTAAACTGGAAGAACTGGTGGTCAGAGGATTAGGGAATATAAAAAACTAACCATAACTGCACAAGAAGTAAGAACCTCAGCTCAGCTGGAGATTGGAAAGAAAGACACTAGAACTTCCCATAGAGGGCACGAAGTGAGAGTGGGAAGTTGGTAGTAATGAGTCCTAATTTGGGAAAATGGAAATAGGATGTCATGATGCTACATTTAAACATGACATGTCTGTTAATTTTTTTCTTTGTGGTGCTTAACTTTGGGGATTTGTTTAGTGGCCTAGAAAAGCAAAAGTGTTTTACACATTGACTTACTACTAGAGTGAAAAGAAATTTAGAAATTATCTTCAGAAATAGTTCATGTGGCATCTATCCTTACATATTACTTGCAAATATATGTATAAATGCACATGAAGACCTTATTCTGAAAATGAGTACTGTTTTACAGCATGTTTTCCTTCTACAAAAAATATTAATGATTTTTCTTGGAAAAAGGAAAGTATTAGGGCAATACCTTCATCAAACTGTACATATTTTCTCTATTTGTTATATTTTAATATTAGAAACTTAAATTATTTTTAGTATTTTATATAACTATATCAATAATAGATAATTTACAATCATGTTAAGAACATCCTCTTCCAAGCTTATATTCAATCATTTTCATCATTTTCCAATATTTAAATTATAAGAATGAAACAATAAATAATTAACCTAGTAAATTTTATTTTGAAAGAATAAAGTAAAAAAAAATCTGATATTCCTTTTGAAGATAGTGTTAATCACTCAAAACTCTCCTAATTCCACTCAAGATTTAGAGTATTCTAGTAACAGTACATTTTCATACTAGTTTCTGTTATGTTTTCTTTTAGAGGAATTAAACCAATTACAAGCATTCCTTTAAAAGAGCTATTTCTTAAAGAATAAAAACTATAATCTCAGCCTAAAGAAAAACAGATAAATCCTACAGACACTATATTGCCATCCATATTTATCACATCCTTGAGTGTGGGAAAATTCTTTGAAAAGTGTGACCTTAATGTCTGTGTTTCTTTTGTACTATATTGGACACTTAGACTGTGTTTTATGAGTTGTGATTATAATTAAAGCCATAATTAATGTCATCATCACATGAACTAGTTTAGCATATTTTACTTTAAAAGCAACACGTGTTATGTGTAGCATGCTTCATAAACAAGAAAGCTATTGTTTGGAGAAACATTATGGAATCAACGCCAGATGTGTATTCATGGGCCACCATTTCCAGCAGCTGTCCTACAGTGTGCACTGCTCCAGATGTGAGGCTTACCCTCAGGGTTGACATTCTAGTGTCCATGCAGTGATGGACCTGTCAAGAGCCTTGTGTGCAAAAGTGTGTGTGTCTTAAAAGAAAGATCATGGTACTTAAAAATTGCATTATAATTTAATTTTTCTTCTGTGACATATTAAGAATTCCCATACTGCTATACTTTGATGGCATCAGGTTTAATGCTTACAAGAAAAATGGTTTGTACTAAGTACAATAATTTAATCTCCTGGATTCTGATGCTATCCTAACTTCTAATTCCTTTATTCACTTAAGCTTCCCATCATGATCATGCCTTACTTGCTTCTCTTTGACAGACCCACTGATCGGGTTTCTATAAGACATGAAGACACAGGCAGCGTTGCCTTTCTCCCTCATTTCACACTTTGTCTCATGGGCTCTCAAGGTAATTTGATTGTGTGTTATTTTTAAGTGAACTAGAAAAGATTTTCTTGTATTTATGTGTATGTTTATGTGTCTGTGCATGGAAAAGTTGTATGTTTTGATGCCCCTGCATTCCTAAGAGAGTATCTGTAGCTCTTAGAGTTGTAGTTAGAGGTGACCCATCTGATAAGGGTACTGCAGTCTGAATTCTGAGATCCTCTACAAGGACAGAGTTCTAAGCTATCTCTTTAGCTCTGTTGCTAAAACATAAACCAAAATGAGGCTAGAAAGGTGGCTCATCAAGCAAGCAAGAGTACTTGCTGCTATCTCGGGAGACTCAGGTTCAATGCCCAGTAACCACATGGTGGCTCACAACCGTCTATGAACTGTAGTCCAGGACTGTGAGTGGCATTGTCTGATGCTTCTGTCTGTCCTCCTAGGGTACTGCACAAATGTAGTGCACATGAACACATATTCAGGCAAAAAATTAGGGAAAGAAAGGAAGAGAGTTCCTAATACCATGCACTATGCCGTGCAATAGCATAAAAGAGTTTAGTGCAGAAGGCAGAAGGGATGGCATTAGAAAGCAATACTAACTTGAAGATGCATGGGGGGGAGGGGTGCAGTAAAGGAACCGCTGGCATGACCACTCCATGATATGGGTAGGGGAAAGATTCTACTGTAGATATGAGAAAGAGAACAGCCAGAGGCACCTGGAAGAGTCCAGAACAAAGAGAGCAAGCAAACTGAGCATGGGAAGAATACTGGACTTCCCATGTCTATCTATGAGAGAGAGGAGAATAGCAGAAGCTGGAGAAAAGGGGGAATGGAAGCATACCCAGTCTCCATGCTGCGGGGAGGAAAGAGGATCTGCCTGCAGTGGATGCAGAACTAAGTCCCCTTGGGACCTTGGGACCTCCTGCCCTTGCTGGGGAGGAGATAAAGTGATGGGGAGAAGAGAGAGTGACTGGGAGGGGCAGGAGGGGGAAGGGAGTCTGAACAAGGGGATACATGGATAAAAAATATGACTTTAAATAAAAGAAATTCAAAAAAAATGCAACTAAAGTTAAAAAAAAAAAAAAAAGAATAGCCATGGCAGTGGCAGGGGGTGGGGGGAATCCTTGCCTTTATAAAGAGAACAAGTGGGTGTTTGGGATGAGGGAAGCCTTGGGAGGTGATAAGCCATTATGCTAGTGTGAAGACTTTCAGATGTATAATAGGTACTTGCGATACTGAGGAAGTCTGGATTCTAGGATGGGCTTTAATATGCATGCAGTCACAGGCATATGTCAGTGGAGAGCCATATGTCCCCTACTGCCAGAAGGAAGGGAAATTCTGGCAGATGGGAACTGGGTTCCCAAGATTCTGAGGAATGCTGACTGTTGTCTAGCCACCAGAAATCCTCCTGCAGTCCAGGTTAACCTCATTTCTGGATATCTAGACTGCCTTTTGGAGTTTGGAGTTTCCTTTAGACCTGACAGAGGAGGCAAAAATCAGGTGGCACAGAGTTTAGCCCACAGAACATAAAATACAGGTGGCCATGTCAGAGACACAGTAGGTAGCAATTGACTACATCAGCCCACCAGGAAACAAAACCCTGATGATTGAATCTTAGAGAGGCAAGTCCTCAGGGCTCCAGACCCCAGAACCCATATCCAAGAGTGTTTTTTTTTTTTTTTTTATTTCTGCTGGGCCTTCACACATTTGCCGCTTCCACCTTCCTCTGGTATCTGGCATGGTGTGAAGCGCTGTGGGGAGATCCCTTAATCATCTCTTGGAAATAGCCCATTCTACTGGACATTTTTACCTGTGGATTATTATGAAGATGACTTTCTCCTAAGCTGTACTGTTTAATTGAAGCAATGGATTTTTTTTAATAATAGTGTTGGTTTAAATAGGATTTTGATGATTGAAAGTCTTTAATAAATATAGTAAGGGATTATGATAAAGATTAGTTTAGTGAGAAAACTAACAGGTAAAATGTTGCCCCTGACTCTGATAAAGCAGAGCATAAAAATAAAATAAAAGAAGGAAATATCACACTGCTAAAACACATGAATTTCTACTGAGGAGCCATATAGACTATGGCTTAGGTTAACGAATAAGAAAAACAATTGGGCCCCAGCAGCCCAGCTAGCTTATGTTCTTTTAATCTTAATGCTGGAAGATGTATTCACAGGTCTTGGAGTACATCATAGCTAAAGCAAAACTTTGAAAATAACTTCAGGTTAGACTAAGATGTTTTTGTCAAGTAACTTTGAGGTGAAAAATGTAAGATGACAATCTGAAGTTTTAGAAAGGCACATAGCTAAGTGAAGAATTCATTAAGGTCAGGAAACCAAACCAAACACGCCCAATTGTTATGAGCTGATGTGCCTTTCTTGTGAGCATGGGTTGGTGACCGAAGTCAATGATTAGTTTCTTGTGTCCATTTCTTTCTCAGTTTAAAAAACTGTTGATGAGTGAGTATGCACCCTGAGGATTTAAAATAGAACTCACTGGTTCTTTTTCATATATAAAAGTTTAGATTTATGATTCTTCTAAGATTTTTTTAAATAAGATTACCTTTTGAGATAAATAATAAGATAATTGATTCTTTCTTTGTAACCACAATATGCAGCCTGCCAGCAAAAGAATTGGCTGAGAAAAATATCTTGTTTGCTCATATCTTGTTAATCTATAACAAGTTACTTGGAATGAGTTTGTTTTAATCATGTAAGGAAGATGACAAACATGTTGTTTTACCTGTATTCATTATAATCATTCACTTGAAAAATAGAATATAGCCACATTGTAGTTCCTATATTTTGTGAAAGATTTTGTTGAGGTATATAAACTACAGAGGAAAAATAAAGTCAGAGAATAGAGAATACAGAAAAAGAATAAAGAAAAAGTCTGAAAAAAAATCTTTCAAAGGAGCATGTGAGTGTCTTTTTCCTTACCCACTTAGATTAAAAAAAAAAAAACTTGGACTCAATGGATCCCCTTTGAGCTCTGCACTGCTGGACGCTGGCCCCCCAGGGAGCAATAACAAAGGGCAGGTGGATGCAGAGAACTGAAAGAAAAAAATGAGGACATGACTGCTCCTGGGTTAGGCTTGAAGAGAAAATTTATTGTGGATTTGAGGTACAGCATAGCCAGAGATATATGGAAGAGTCTAGACTAAAGGTAGCCAGCAGACTAACCAGGCCATGTGAGGAGGGGACGGTAAGCAAGAGAAGAGAGAAGGGAAGAGGACTGATGGCCAGAGGGATCATGAGAGACCCAGGAACAGAGCCAGCCAGGAAGCAAGGGGACCAAGAGGTGGAGAGAGTAAAAGGGACACATAGCCAAAATGGATGAGATGTTATATCGGGATCAGAGGGTCAGGGGGAAGGGACATGAAGGTGTTGGAGGTTTCTGGGTAAGGGCAGAGATGCCAGGGCTCTGTAAACAGGTTTTGAGGGTAGTCAATGTCTATGTTGATAAGTTAAATAGGCACCTCAGGCATAAGTTAATGGAAGAGATATATGTTCCTTTGCCAGGGAAAAGGAAAATGACTCTTTTCAGCAACTATGACTATCTTAGATCCCTGTGGGAATGCTGGTTTTTGTCTAAATGCCAGACTTGGGAATAGGAATTTCTTGAGACACATAAAGAACAAACTGCAAACACTCTATAGAATCCATCTTGTGAGAGACCTAGTCCAACAGGATTGTCTGTACACAGATGATGTGACTGTGACTCAATTTCTGACTCAAGAGATTTTGAGCAAGTAGATATAGACAAGTAGTTAATCCATACAAGAAAGAGATCAGTGGGGAATAGGCCAGATAACAAGAAGGGGATTTTCATGAGGAACAACACTACCATTTGAGGTCAGCTGAAGACCACTGACCCAAGCACAGTAGGCATTCCTTTAGTCTCAGCACTTCAGAGGCAGTAACAAATTTGAGGCTAGCCTAGTCTAAAGGGCAAGTTCCCGACCAGCTAGAACTACATAGTGAGACTCTATCTCAAACAAACACACACACACACACACACACACATACACACACACACACACACACACACACACTCACAGAGGCCCACTGAATTAAAAGGCTCATACTTGTGAGCTAGCACAATAAGTAAAGGCAATTACTCCCAAACCTGAGGACCTGAATTCAATTCCCAGGCTCCACAAGGAAAGACCAACTTTTACAAATTTTCCTCTGATGTGCACACACATGCTGTGGCATGTACATGCATGTACACACACATATATAAAAGCAAAAATGTAATTTTTAAAAAAACTAATAAGAGTTTACAATAGAAAAACTATCATGAAGAAACTAATTGAGGCCAGCCCATCTCCTGACCAGATACTTAAGCCTAAATTTTCACTGGGCAAAGAAAAGGGTTTTTCCATGGCCTCTCAATCTCAAATAATCCCAGGCCAGTGCAAAGGTTCTTCCCACACCCTCCAAGAAGAAGCCTGTAACAGCAGCCAGATGAACCAGCCTGCTGCAGTCTTAGGTTTGAAAGCCATCTTATAATAAAGACAAACTAGATTCATTACTGTTTATGATTAAATCTATTTCTCAAGAATAGGGCTATGCCATGCCTGTAACCTTAACTACAAATGGTTCTATACTGCCTGTTCCAGGAAACCATGCCTTTGTTTCAAAGGGTTGTTATGACTACCTAGTGTTATGATTACCTGTTGTTATGACTAACTTGTTCTGCTTAGGGTCTACTTCTGTGACCCTACCTATTTGCCTGCCAAATTCTCTACTGGGAAACCCCCTTACCCCTGAGCTATAAACACCTCATCTTCCCCATATCCAATGCTGCCCTCTTAAGTCCCACCTTAGAGAGAGGCAGACCATAGACATGAATAAAAAAAGCTTGCTTCAATTAATTTGGCCATGAACATTTGGGTCAGTGGTCTTTCTACCCCAATCTTTGGGATTAACACATCCAGCAGTACACAGATCAGGGTGAGTAGCCTGGAGTCTAGAGATCTGCTCAACCAAAGTGGTAGCACACTAAATGGAATTACATAATCTTTCCTCTTTCATGAGGATATTTCCCAATATGAAAGGGAAACTGAGAAACAGCAAGTTATTTGTTTCCCTAGGGAGAAAGGAATATAAACATTAGAAAGCCAGAATAACCTCTTAATCATTCCTTTACAAAACTATAGAATTTCAGAATGATTAAAGATAGATTATAATATTATAATAATATTCTCATATGCAATGAAACATTAATCTATCTTTAACATAAATATTATCATATGAAATACTGATTTATAAGTAATGAGTATGTTCATAAAGCTGATGTCTTATGCAGATGGAGATGCTGAATTTAAAGAATGCCCTGGGAGACAGCTTTTCATCCTGAATTTGCTCTGTACTCTGTAACTGGCAAAACATAGGTCACAAGATAGACTAAGGATCTCCAAATTTCTCCCTTTAGGAATCCTCAACCCAGCAGTACCAGTCCAGACCTGTGTGTCAGATATTTGCACTATTCCAAGTGTCATTGGGTCACCTGTCACGTCTATCATCATGGGGATCATCTCATTGTTCTCCAACAACACTGTTTTCTCCGAGCCAGTGTGGACTTTGGCATTCCCTCAAGCTTCAACTAGAATGCTAGGCCAAGGATACTTTGCAGTCTTAATTATTACTTTGTAAAAGATGCTAATTCTTTGGATGTAATGGAAAGCAATAGAAACTTTAAAATCCACAATAGCCTTGTTGCAGCTCTTTTTTCTCCCTATCTTTACCTTAACCCACAATCCATTGGTTATTTACAGTGTGACGGGAGACACTTACGTCCACAACAAAGACATTTGTCTAGCCTGGACTCTTGGCTTTATTTTAGAATGACCTTTCTATGGAAAGTGTGTGCTTTGTTTTGTTTTCGTTGATTTTGTTTTGCTGAATTTGGCCATCCATCTGGAAAACAAAAATAACTAAGTTTAAAAACATGATGGATGCCCCAGCTCCCCACCCACACCTTCTCTTTCTGTTTTCTTCCAATTTACAGATTCTACTTTTCTCAGAACTGAGGCAAAGCATCACTTTCTGGTTTTTGTTGTTGTTGTTTGTTGTCATCGTTTTTTGTTGGGGGGGATTGTTGTGTTTCTTCCTAGCTTTGGTGGTTTTATTGATTTGACCTTTCTGATTTAAAGATAAACTTTCTCTTTAAATTAAGACGGTACGACAAGGTTCTTATTATTAATATAGAGTTTGGGCTTTATCCCAAGGTGCGTCGCATCCTGTGTATTAAAGGTGACATGGGACAACACACATGATGGTGCTTGATATTCAGAGAAGTTATCTGTATATTTTGTCAAGTTTTTTCAGATGTCCTACATTTCCAGCTAAATGGACTTTCAAAAAGTGATCATGAATGAGCCTTCAGACCCTCTAAGCCATGTGGAAGCACCAACTTAGAAACAGAAAGTACTCGTTATAGTTTTTGTACTTTGGCCAATGAATAACTGTAATTGATTCATGTTTAAAAAAAGAATCACATGTGCTTTCACCACAAAAATTGTTAGACAACATAATGAGTAAGAGGAGGATCTAATCACTCCACAGTAACAAAGAACTGGAAAGAAATGAGACTTAAAACAACTGCTTCTGGACTTCCTCAGGCTCATCGTTACCCACCCACTTACAGGGCCAGAACATTCTCCAAGCTTAGTCTGTTTAGTGCTGCTTAAAACTGCAGGATCCTGTGAGTTATTTTATTCCAGAAATCCATAATTTAAAAACAATAATTTCAATTGCTTGTTAAGAATTTTTGACTAACATACAAATGGTTGCCTTAAAATGTTATAGTCATAAAACAACTTTGTTGTAGAATATTATTTTAAGATGTGTTTATTTTATGTTGCATTTATTTTACTCTGTGAAGCTGTTACTTTGCCTGGTTGATCTAATAAAGAGCTGAACGGCCAATAGCAAGGCAGGAGAAAGGATAGGCAGAGTTGGCAGGCAGAGGATAAGTAGGAGAAGAAACTTGAGAAGAGAAGATCAAGGACCAAGGAAAGAAGCCAACCACCTGGCTACATAGCCAGGCATGGAATAAAAAGAAAGAGTCACAGAAATAGATAAACATAAAAGCCCAGAAGCAAAAGATAAATGGGATAATTTAAGAAAAGCTAACTAGAAACAAGCCAAGCTAAGACCAGGCATTCATAACAAAGAATAAGCCTCCATGTTTGATTACTTTGGAGCTGGGTGGTGGGGCCCCAAAGACCAAAGAATAAAAAGTAAATAAACAACACAATTTAAAATACTTTTGACTTTAGGGACAGATTTGAACTGAAAGTGGCTTGTACGCTGAGGTCTGAGCGTCCTGGGGTTAATTTATGTTCCAAGCCCCTGCCATGGGTTTCTTTGGTTGATATTTACCTGTCACTAACATTTCTCCCAGTTGGTTGTGGTTAGAGTGGCATCTGGAGAAGGCATTTCACCAGTTCAGACCCTGTGGTTTGCACATAGGGAGGTTAGTCCCCTTGCTTGTTAATCCCATCCTTTAGTTGGGCAAAACAATAAGAGATAGTTCGTTCCCTTGTAGTCTAACTTGTCTTCAAACAAAACTTCTTGCCTAATGTCATGATATATGGTACCATATACAGCTTAAGAAGGTTTGATATATCAGAAGAATGTGTGACCAGGCCCAACAGGAAATACATGGATCATTCAAAACTAATAGGTGAGACCAGAAGGCAGAGCATTCATGTCTCTCAAAGGACCAGAGGACCCAAACTAGGGGCAAACTGAAAGTCACAGGATATGGCAAGCAGTTCCCAAAACATTGAATGAGGGGGTCATACAAAAGTCACAGTCTGGTAGGCCAAAGACCTTCAGTGTGAGGAACCATCCAGACCAAAATGCCGTTCAGGGGAAAGAGGCGGGAGGATAAACACCCAGTGGATCTTCAGGCTGAGGGCAAAAGGAAGAGACACCTTGATGAAGACCATTGCAGTGAGCCTTTCTGTCATTGAGCAGAATGGGCTCTGGTTCTGAGGGAGCAGTCTGAAGACATAGGTAAAAACTATATAAGTGTATTTCCCAGATAATAATAATAGGAACAATATTGTATACTTCTGCAGGTAGATGGGCTAACCCTATATTTGGAGCTATTTCTCTAAATCTCACAAAGTGTAGCCTACTGGGGACCCTGGTTGTAGTTTCTTACGCAATGCTTCATGTGCTTTGTGAGTTTATTCCTTTTTCTAACACCTTATTTTTAAAAGCCCTTGACTTAGGGTTTTGTACAAAGAGCCACATCTCAGGGAAAAGAAGTAGTGCTTGCCTGGAGAAATAGTGTTGAGGTTTCAACCAATAATCCAGAAGAAATATAGTGCTAGGAGCTGATTCCAAACCCAACAATTTGATGAGGACAAGTGGAAGTCATACTAGGGGAAAGGTGAAGGGTCATAGACTGAGGCTGAAAAGGTTGATTTTAATAAGATATTTTGCTCTATCTGTATATACATGGTTACATTAACTACCTAGATTTAGGATGATTAATGCAGGGGTTCCCAAACTGTACAATGTTAGTATCTCTAAGACTTTTCTGGGAGCTGTTTTATCACCTTAGGGCAGACTCATCTAGAGTTGAGTTACTCCTGGAAGTATGAGACTGGTGACCCTGGCCATGATAGACACCTGTCTTATGGACATATTGATAATTAGCCTTCTGTGGGTATAGGTTTGTATACACAGTTTAGGTAGGGAGACAAGATAGGCCAGCAGCTGATAATGTTCTGTTCCCCTAAATTTTTTTAAAAAAATTTGCAATTATAATATGTTTACACTGTTTCTAAACCTTCTTTCTCTCAAATTCATTGTCTCTCTTTCATTAACTGATGTTGTGTGAATGCTTATATATGTTGTGGAAATTCTACCATTCAGTCCAATAATCAATTGTAGGGAGTAGCTTTGCCCAATGGACATAGTCTTCTCTGGAGATATATGACCTAATAAGAACCTGGAGGAGGGGTCATTCCAGCTCTCTTGGATGGTACAGAGGAGCAGCAATCTACAGAGAAGTGTGGCTGGCAGTTGGTTCCCATCTCCCTGGGGCAGATGGTCAAGGCAGCAACAGCTGGATCAGCAATGACATCAGCCTTGCTCTGTGTCATGAATGTACCATATTGAGTTCATCTGTTTATAAACCTGACCTGATCCCAGACTTACATGTCCATATATTCATAAATCATGTGGAAGCAAGTGTCTAATGTGAATGCTTGTTGACTAACCACTGAAACCAGGCTATCTGAGACCTAGTCAAGATTTTAACTCTGTAGTTCATGAGAAAAAAGCAAACCCTGAAGTGTAATGTGATTGCCAAATGGTCCAGTCTTTTTTTTTTTCCTACCAAATGACCTGAGTTTCATGGCCTCATATTTTGTATCGGATTTATCCATTTCTAAGTTCTTATGCTACAATGTATGACAGATGTTCACAAATTATAAAATTGAAAACAAATACTAAAGCCCTTGTGTAAAGGAGAACTCCAGTGAAATGATACTTAGGTTTCTTAGTAATTGTGGCTCCTTTTACTTAAGTTTTTCCTAAATGAGAGTAACTTTCATAATTTAATAGTTAACCATGAAGCAAAACTGTATATCTTTGAGGCTGCTCTTATAGAAGACTGGAGTCTGGTCCCTAGCACCAATGTTAGACTTAGTGACTTCTTCTGGACTTTACAGGTCCCCACACTCATGTGGCATTCACTTTTACAGACAAACAGTAAATCCTTTTTAAAAAATAGATAGTCTCTAGCTAAAGACTATAACACTTGGATTTTCCTGAATGGTGAGTAAAATGTGGAGAAACAGTTGTCAGATTTTAGGATTGACAGGATGAAGACAGAAAATCTCTACTGTCAGGTTTTAGACACAGAAACGTTTCTTAAATGGGAATGTTAGCTTACTACAATATAATTCAAAATTTACTTTTACATAAACATTTAAAAATTATTCCAGAATATTCCTGTCATGCGTTAACTGTTTAGCATTTTCTGACAGGGTTGTGATCAATAGTGAGGAGCCCATTGCTTTAGATTCAGCACTAAAGGCTTTTTAGCCATTTACCCAATGAGCCCCCTCAGAGTTCTCTCCCCCACCTCTCCGTATTCTAATTTGGTGTACCATGCTTTGAATGACTTTGATATTCAGAAGGATCAGCCTTGGCTTGGGTAAGCCAACCAGAACATTGACATCATGCTGCCTCACATACAGGGTGCTTCTCGGAAAGTCTGACTGATTAGATAGGAGGAAGTAATCCTGAGGAATTCAGGGAGAATGCTGACTTCAAAATGTCATAGGAGAGACACAAAGAGCAGATTCTGAGAACTACTGAGATTTTCTCTCAATAGAGCCAAATTTAAACACCAAAGCCCATATGCAGAGGATGCCATACAAGACTAGGCCTTGCTCCTTTGGCCACACCGGAACCTGGGATTGATTCTAAGGCATCTCATATGAGTGTAGTTGGATAGAAAGAATAACCAGTGAGAATGACAGAGAATAGTATTTATTGTCAAGAGTCAGCTTTTACACAGTACTGTGAGTGCTTGGCAGTAGTGAGCATCACAGAGATGAGGCAGAGATCTGCACTTAGTGAGGATGAAGCAACCCTGTAAGGGACAAACTGTTTCCAAACTGTCATCATCCCCAGCTTCTAGGGCAACACTGGGTGTTCTACAGGTGAAGCTGGTGTTGGTTGCTTTAGACCCTCCCACATGCCTGTAAAGTTGAAGGAGATTGGCAGGAGATAGGAGGAAAACGTGGTCCAGTGTGGCTGATTACTGAGAGCTTGCCTTGGGCCTGGGGTAATATTTTTTTCAATTGTCATAGTGCTTGGGACTGCATACTTACCTTATGCCCATAAAGTGGAAACTCCTCCATTTTTACTTACTCAATATGCTACAGACTTTTGCTAGTGCCCATCTCTAAAATCAACCAAGGGAAGAATTTCTGAAACATACTCCTCCTTCTGAGCTTCAGAGACACAATCCAAAGCCTGTTTAAGTTGCCTCACTGATATGTCCCTGTGGTTAGAGTCTACATAGGAATGTATGTGGCTGACATATGTTTTGATTAGGAAGCTTCACCTACGCGTTCAAAGGGCCTAACTATAGGAGTGCCAGCTTCACAATGCTAGCAGAAATTTTGTCAGTTGTCACCAAGATACAGGGATGACTCAAAGAAGGATAACTACAAAAGAAATCATTCCCCATCATGTACCAGACTCCATAGACCATAGTTTAAGGGTTTCTTCTATGAATCCTGTGCATGAAGATACAGAAGAAAGAATAAACATGCCTTCTTTTCTAAATTTATTATGTGTTTTAGTCTTTTTATGTAAATTTTTAGAAGAAAAGTCTCATGACTTTGAGAATCAAAAATCTATCCATTAATCCAAGCAGAAATGCCATTCCCTTGGATCAGTACATTTTGCTCTTCATCCTTTTAGGTGGTCTTTCATGCCACAAAAACATTTATTTCTTAGAGACCTTCATCCAACTGTTGTGTCTTTATAAAAAAAAGAAACTCCTTAATCTTCTCGAACCTGGAAAACAGAATGTATGTCAGTGTGTTCTATGCAACTTCAATGACTTTGCATACTGGAGCACAGCCCGACCCATGTGAGCCCACTCCAAAAGGAAGCCATCCTTAGCAGCTAGCTCTCCATGAGCTTCAGAGGGAAGAAGGGCATTGAGACAATTATCTGTCTTGCAGAGCAGGCCCTGGTGATGCACTCCAAGGACATGCTTTGTCACTCTACAACTCTGCCTCCCCTCCGCACATTGGGAAAAGATTCTGCAGACATTTCACCTATTTACTCATGACACACAATTGCATCAGGAAACCCTTTCCCTGTATTGATGACAGCTGAAGGATTTTAGGCTTTTCTTCTGTGAATAGGAAGCAATTAGTCATCACACCACCCAGCAAGGTTTTCCTGTTCCTCTCCTGCCAGAATCAATTGCTACTTCTTGTTTTATTCAGTCTTGGACACAACCATGACTAGGTGAAATGCATGGGTGTACTGTGGAGCCTCTGTGACCTCCTGCAGCTGAGTACAAATGGAGCAATCCTTTATATGGCCTTGCTGGGCAGGCTCTACACAGAAGACCCTGAATCAGTGAGAAAACACTGCTCCAGCTGAGGGCAGCATTCAAGCCACTCTTCCAGAGCCCTCCAATTGGGGCTTGACCTTGAAACAGCTGTTCAGGCAGCAATGAGAACTCTCTGGAGCTGCCAATGCCTCAAGTTTCTCATTCTTAGATCACAGTGTCTGTGATGCCAACTTTTAGCCTCCTTCAAGAAGGTCGATATTTATTATTGGCAATCCTATCAGCTTACCTCAAGGGAACTACAAGTAATTCATTTACCAGAAATGAGAAGGCTAGCCATGCACCGATTGTTGAAAATGAATGGAGTGTGCCATCTGTGCTGGGCACTGTGCTAACTGCTTTTCAGACATTTTAGAAAAGCTAGCTACTATATTATCCAATTTCCTTTAATGCCCTTCTCCTAAAGCCAGATGTAATTTAAAAACAGTGTTTCAAGGAAAGCCTCAGCATGGAAGCACAGACCCCTTGGCCCTGCCCAGCATCCATTTCTGAGTACACGGTCATTCTTTCTTCCAGTTTCTCATTACAGTGAAGCACTGACTGCCACTACTGTGTTCCAATGGCCATTCAACTAACCACAGAGACATGGTAAGATGTTTCTGTGCTTTGAGGAAGAAGCAGAGGGTGAATGCTGAGACCCAGAAAGCAGGCTTCCACAATTTATTGTCATTGCCTGGCTCACTTTTGACCACCTTCCCCCTAGGTCTCAGTTTTGACCTAATACAAAGTCATGAACTTGTTTCCTATGAAAAGAATTCACTCAGAATTTCAAGGTCTATTTGTGCTTTTTAAAATCACCTTTGCTCCAGAAATCCCTGAGTATTCTGCACAAATGAATTAAAGGTCTGAGCTCAGACCTTACAAGTTAACCTGAGATGAAACATTTGAAAAATAAAACTAAAATGTTTTCTAACTCAAATGCTTAGTAGTGCTATATCACCTGGATAAATAGAATTCAATAAATAGGGAAAGAATTTTATTTTGAGCATGGTTGGCCATTTTTTAAAAAAGATTTGGAGGGAAAAACAAAACATTTCTTGCAATGATTGATGCAAAGTCGTGAGCCTTAAACAAGGTGTTTTTAGGGTGCACAGTACCTTTTTTTCAAACTCCTTTGCCTTAGCTTTGAGTTTATTGACCTGAGATTCTGCTGTCTCTGCCCTCTCCTTGACTTCATTTAGCTCAAGTTGCTGCTTCTTGTACTTGGAAAGGTATTGACTAGCTTGAGCCTCCTGTAAAAACGGAATACACAGAAAGTGAGGATATTGCCATTCCTATGTAGTATTCTCCGCTCTGAAATAAGAGACTTGGAAACAGAAGGGGATATCAGCACAGTCCTGAATAGAATGTATTGCTTTGGTCTGAGACATACACATAGGCCTTAAGAGTAGGAATGGAGGCTGGAGAGTTGACTTGGCAATTAAGAGCCCTTATTGATCTTCCAGAAGACTGATGTCTATTTGGTTCTTTCCTTCCCTTTTTTTGGTATTTTTTGACAGTTTAATTTATACATATTGATGTATATTAGGTTGTATTACTTATTTCCTTTCCACCTCCCAAAAGCATTCTAACCCCACACTGTGAAGTGATAGATGTTCTTGACTTCTGATTAAATTCAGAAGCATCCCAAAGATTATGTGCTATTAAGGTATTAAAATGTACTAAAATGCTTGGTAAAAGTTAGAATGTGAGTGAACTACCTTTGAAATAGTATGCGAAAGCAACCTTTTGGTTTTTGTAAATTGTCTTACAGGGTGTTTGAATTTTCAGTGAATGAAATATTTTGAAGCATCTGGAAGAAGTAAATATCAAATAATTCCTACAAGGGCAGATACATGTTTAGATAAAAAAGAAAAAGATTTGGAAGAAAAAAAACATCTTGGGTTTCTGACCATTTAATTGAAAACAGCTTTCTGTACTACCAAATAATGGTGTTAAACAAAAAGTCAGCAACTACGGGCGGTTATGTTTGTCTTTATTTTACTGCTTTGTGGTCAAGGTGTATTATGGAATCCAAATCAGGAGTCTGTTTGTTCATTTGTCCCAAACCCTGAATGTCTCAAACTTTCTTGTTGGCATTTAGGTTCTGTGGGTTCTTGAGGTTTGAAAACTGACATCTGTTTTATACTCATTATAAAATAGTCAGCCTGTGACACCAGATCTAATCCAATTATTGCTTAGGAGAACCTCTGAAGATTTTAATTGTTAGTGGCATCTCAGGAACTAGGAAGCCAACTAAAGTTGCTGTTACCAAGAATCTCTGGCCGTCAGGAAGGTGAGGAATGCCCAGACAGGAGGGCAGCTTGTGTACAAATGCATGAGCTCATAGCAAGGACAACTTTAACTTCATTGTCCTTCTGAATACACACACACACACACACACACACACACACACACACACACACATACACACACACACACACACACACACACACACACACACACACACACACGGTAGCTCACAACCACCTACATGTAACTCCAGTTTCAGAGGATCTGATGCCCTCTTCTGGACTATGTAGGCACCAGGAAATCATGTAAAGCTTTACAGAAATCTCTATATAAAGATACATGGAAGCAAAATGCTCATACATATAAAGAAAAAATAAAATCAGACATTTTCTTTTTAAAGAGTAGGAACAAAGACCCATTTTACAGCTGCTGTTTCCTGGAAGTTCAGAATGGGTGTTCCTTTCCACCGAGTGCAGGAGTATAGCTTTCCCACACTTGTTTACTAGAGCAAACACAGTTACTGGTTTAAAATCAGATTCAAATCCTAACGTACCCCCGTATAGGTGTTTGTACTTTCAAATTATGAACCTATAAGTAATTCTTGGACATAGCACCAAACCAATCAATTCGAAACCCCTCGAAATATTATAAACTAACACATACATATGAAACCTATTTCTTTAAGGACTCTGTAGGATTTGATACTTTATGGTAAAGGTAAAGTGAAGCCAGTTTAAAAAAAAAAAGAAAGAAAGAAAAGAAAAGGAGAAGAAGAACATTTCAATGATGGTGTTCTTTCACATCGTGACCAGATTTATCAGAAAAATGTATGACAAATTGTGTTTGTGTTCACCCAAGGTCTAGGGCTGGAGGAGACCACAACGAAACCCTGCAAAATTTTCCTGCCCTACATGATGCCCTGATTTTACTTGGCTCATTTCTGGTCCTGTATGTGTTTGTGTATAACCTATGGGTGAAAGGGAGAGTGGTCTAGCTTCTGGCAGGGAAAAGCAACATAATTCCCCCCGACACACACACACACACTCCTATAGGCCACAGTGCTAACTTAGGTAAAAGCAGAGAATGTACAGATGTGACACTCAGATGTCTGTCTCTGCTGAGCTGTTCCCCAGCTCAGAGCATTAACCAACAGCAGAGGCTGGGGAATCCATGATGCTGCAATTGGCACTTACCGCTGCTTCCAGTTGCTGTTTGTAACTCTGCACTTTCAGCTGAAGTTTATCAGACAGAGCCTGCACCCTGTTCAGGTTTTTCTTATCTTCTTCTGCCTGAAATGCATAGGCAAGCATGGGAAAGTCATTTGAAGGTTTCAGCCATGCACACTAAATGTACTCTCACAAGAGGAAGTAAAGGTTGGGAACCCTTTGTAAATATTATCTGATAACGATGCTTTTAAGGATATTTAACTCCATTCATCCTAAGTTTTGAGAAAGTAATGAATGGCTCTGAGCAATGGCAAGGACTTGCCTCTTGATTCACGCAGCACCCCACCAGCCTTTACTTAAATGGAAGGCAAGGCCATTAGGTTTGATATATCCTTCCGCTCTTTCATTCCAGATAAACTATACTTGCCAGAGACTGCTTACATATAAAATTTATTATTACAAAAGCCATTTATGCTAAATGGAAAGCCAACTCCCTCAATCAAAACAATTCCGTTGGCTGAGCTTCTGAATTGGCAATTGGCCTCATATAGTAAACTAGAAAAGCTAAGGTTCTTGGAATTATGTCCAGGCATCAGCAATGATGATGAGCAAAGGCCTGCAAACAGTGTGCGTCTCGGATTGGCCATCACCCTCTGTCATTGTCTAGGCTAGAAAGGAAGCACGTGAACATAGGGTTCCTCAACACTTCTTGAGGGAGTCTTTTGACATTCTAAGAATGTTGATGGAACTGCTCATGCTTCTGGTTTTCTCACAGCCCCCAAAAGACTGGAGGATTTTCAATTCAAAGCTGTTGAACCTTCAAAAATTCAAGTGCTTCTTCCTCCCAAAGAATGAGAAACTGATATAATGAAGGCCCACTTTTATGCCCATCTTTCTCCAGTTTATCTTTCTATGAAATCTCTCCCCCAGAGACAGCGATGACAAGTTTTAAAAGCTCAGCCATGGGCTGGCATAAATAATGATAAGACTTTGAAAAACTGGGTCCTACCTAATAGACCATCTTTAGGTCACTAGAGGTGCAATCCCCGAAAGAAACAGTGGATCTCAGACCCCTCTCCTTCCCTTTTCTGACCATGAGATTAGCAGTTTCTCTTTTCTCCTAAACCATAAAATTATCAATTTTGTTGTCCTACATCCCCCAAAGCAACAGGAAGGACATCATAGTCAAACTATGACTGAAATAAAGCTTTTTTAGTTATATGTGGATTACCTGCGGTCCTTTGTCATGGTGATAGAAAATTGGCTTTACAGTGTGACATTGGTCCCTTTATACTTGATAAAAATCCCACTGTAAACAGGATCGTTTCTGCCCGTATCCCACAACATTCTGTCTAAACCCTCTTGTATTGGCTTAGCTAAGCTGGTTCCAGCCCCTGAAAGCAGCCTCCCTAGCACAATACCATCTGACACTATACAATTTGATACTAACTCAGCCCTATTGGATGAACACAGTGCTCAACCTGGTTAGGGAGCTGAGCTCTGAGTTTTAAATAAGGTCCCTCTGCTTTCATCCATTTATCCTACGTTAGGAGGCTTATGAAATTTAAAATTCTGTAACACTGTTTCCAGTGAACTCTAAACCAATACAGAGTTAATTCTTTATAATTTACTCAGCAGAGACACATAATAGAGGGAACTAAGCAGATGAAAATTGAAACAACAATAGCTACAAGTGGGTGCTGATGCTAATGATGTTCCTTGTTCTGGAAAGGGAAAGCCTTAGATGTGAGGCCTCAGTCCACATCTCCCCTTTCTGACATTAACTGTGTGTTGAATGTCCATTCCAGAAAATAACTTCAGCTGTGAGAAGGGCAGTCACACGACAGATTTCACCTGTAGGGACTTTTGGGCTCTGTCACAGCCTTGGCACCAAAGCCAAATAGTCCTAGACAATAACTGGACTCAGAAGAATAGCTGGGCTAAGCGCAACTACCACTCTGGTCTCGTCTGCCTGGCAGGATTCTCCTGTCTGGGAAATTTCTGTGCTAGAGATTTACTCAGTATTTACCCCACTGACAGCTACCCTGAGGCTCTTTCTATCTCATCATTCATTTCTCACTTTGTGGGTGTCAGCTTGCAATTGAGGGGTCCCATCTGTACAATCTTCTTAGAGTCCATCTTGCTTTTCAGAGCTGTAACTGATAGTGGACCATTTGGACCACAACACTATCCTGACATCTGGGTCCTGGACAAAAGGCCCAACAAGGTTACTTTACTGTCTTTTGCTTCCCTTATCACTAAAAATGATGATGCTATTTTCATCAATTTGTAAAGTGTGGATAATGTTGATGCCCAGATCCCTGAATATGGGAGGTAGCTGAATGAAGCGTGGAGGGCACAGGAACAGTCTTTACCTTCTAGACAATGAAAAGCTACTGATCTTACATCTTACATTTCTGGAGCATTTTTGTAGGCTCTTAAGTTTCTAAATTCCAGAGACATAAAGAAGACAAATGGACAGTGCAGACAATCCATAAAACTATTTTAGAGGAAGATCACAGTTGATTGCTTTTCCAGTGCATGGTTTCAGTCTTCCCAGAGGAGTTTATAGAAAAAGAGAACCATAGTTGTGCTCTTGTAAACAATGACATTTTTTTTCAAGTGACACCTGTGAATGTTCTATCACAAAAATACTGCCTTATGGTCCAAAGTATATCTTGATGTTAGAGGAAAAAATTATATAAATTGACGCAGAGTCAACTTTAAATATTAGTAAGATAGGCACTAATTTAAATCAATGTGGGGACCTTTTTACAGCCATTTTTAATTTGCAGGGTTCTAACCTAACACATAAAGTACTGCTCAGTGGGTATCATCTGATTTCATAGTGGGAAGTCATTTTGTAACTGAATAGGTAAACTTAATGTACTGTAGAGGCACTTGGGAATTTACCCCATAGAATCCCTGGAACTCTACTCTTAGCCTAAGGGCATGTGTGAACAATGCACCTGAAAGCCCCTTCATGAGAACATGAGTCGAAAGAAAAAAAAAGGAAAAGAAGCACAACTCTAAGTTAGAACATAAGAAATGTCAATATTGTTGAGGAAGAAACAAAATTAAGCCACAACAGATCAAAAATGAAACCTTCGTGACAATGAGAATCTAACCTTTAGGTACGGTGCTTAAATCTATAATGAAACTGTTTACAGAAGAAAGTAAGAAGAATAATCCAGGAACAAACAAGAAAACAAATCATCAACAAAAGGCGTCTCATTCTGGTTTTCCAAATACAGTGTAGGGTCACAAAATGTCAATTATCTCAGGTGGTGACTTTTTCTTTAAAGTCACATCAACTTTGGCTTCCAGGACTCATTGTTTAAAAAAGTATCAAGTTCATATTAGAAAAATAAGCAGGTATTTAGTCATAAAACAACTGCCTAAGGGGCTGGAGAGATGGCTCAGCAGTTAAGAGCACTCTTTGCTCTTGCAAAGGAGCCAGGTTCAATTCCTGGACCCACTCAGTGGTTCACAACCATTCAGTTCCAGGGGTATCCAACACCCTATTCAAAAATCTTCAGGTTCCAGTCGTATATGTTGTACATACATATATGCAGACACAACACTCAAAACACATAAAATAACAATAAACATGTTAAACAAGTGTCCAAGTGGTTCATTTTAGCTTATTTAGCTCCATTTGGTACAACGTGATCTTTGCCTTTTACCCATACTATGTTTGCTGCTGTAGGGAAAAAGATGTTGACATTTCTAATGACTTAGAATTAGAGTCAGGACCCCAGTCCCCTGCATTAGCAATGTCAAGGGAGCTGTAACAATGTGCCTAAAATGAGTTTGCCCTTTAATCAGAGTAAGTTATATTGTGTAAGGTATAGACAAAAATTTGGAAAAATGTATGTTCAACACAGAAATGAACACTAAAGAACCATTTGGTCACTGACATCCGTGGGTATGGTGTTCAATGGGGTAATAACAGAGCTAAAAAAATTATTTCCCACTGAGTGTGTGACTAAAGAAAAGACAAGACAAAAGGCCATTGCAGAAGATCCGTAAGACAATTCCCAGGGTACTGTGGTTTAACAAAGGCTTTTGCGACTTGAACAAGCTCCTTAGAAAGTTTGAAACACTAAAAGGTTTATATGAACAGTGAAGAAGGCTCATGAGGATGTTCTGCATGTAAGCAAATCTATAATGAAAAAAAAAATAGATGCCAAGCAAATCACTATGGGCAGATTCCTGAAAAGAGTAACCCTCCCAACAGAGGAGAATCAGAAAGATCCTTAAGGATAGTATTCCAGAAGGAGTTATTATCATATGATACAAAATTCCATATATATGCCCTCTAAAGGCATTAGAGTAGGGTAAGATATACAGATAGAGCTCTGTACAGCCTGACCCTGTAGAGGCCTAAGCTAATATGTGTGTTCCTTCTCTCCATCACCCTTCCTCTTGCACTCATATATACTTTTTTTAAAATTTTATGTGCATTGGTATTTTGCCTGCATTTATGTCTATATGGGGATATCAGAAGCCCTAGAATTACAGACAGTTAAGAGCTGCCATTGTAGGTGCTGGGAATTAAACCCAGGTCCTCTGGAAGAACAGTCAATGCTCTTAACCTCTGAGCCATCTCTCCAGTCCCTAGTGTGTGTGTCTTAAGCAACAGAATAATTATAAAGACAAAAACCCTCTACATACATGTATGAAAATGTCATAATGAGAACTATTACTCTGTATAATTAATATATGTTTATAATTAAAAATGAAAAAAGACTTTGTAAAACAATAAAAAAATAATGGATAATAAAAATGTGGTACATATTCATAGTGGAACTGTATTCAGATACAAAGAAAATAAAATTTGCAGGAAAATGAATGGAATTGGCAGTGTTATATGAGTGAGAAAACCCAGGCTCAGAAAGACAAACACCATATGTTCCTGTATACGCAGATGCAAACTTCTAGCAGAGATACATATATTATATTTTATTATAAATCTGTATGGATTAGGTGGAAGTCAAGTATAGGTAAAGACCAGGAAGGTAGGAATTGGAACAAAGAGGCATTAAGAGAGCAGGTGGAGGGGGTAATAGAACACATGAAGTGTGGGGAGGAATATGTGGGGTGGAAGGGCTGAGTGGAGCTGGGGATGGCGTGGGGGAAGAGAAAGGTAGAGAGAACCAACCAAACTAGGTATGAAAATACTATAGGAAACTGGTTATTGTGTATGCTAATTTAAAAAAAAACTTAAAAAGAATATAAAAGGGAAAGTATACAACCATACAGTTACTTAAAAAATGGGAATTACTGAGTCAAAATAATTTAAACTTAAACACTACACTGATCTAAAGTTAAGCTATGAAAAATTAAAAACATTGTTTCACAAATTTATGGTAACCAACCAATATTGAATATCTACAGTACAGCATAGCCAATATACTATAATAACCAATGTTCTGATAAAGTCTACAGTACTGAGTAACTATGTCCTAAACCTAAACATTCACTCACCTAAGTAACTTCTGATTTTTTTAGAAGCCATAAATAATAATGCCCTACATATAAAGTATACTATTTTTTAAGGTATACCACTTAAAAGCATTTTTTTTTTACTTTTTAAAGGTTTAGATGTGTTTATAAACAAATATCTGGCACTATGACACGCTGTCTAGAGAATTAAGGACAGTGATATGCTGCACAGGTGTTAGCCTGAGCGCAGCTTCACTCTCTATTATGTTGCAGTGGCTGGGTTTGCAGCACAGTGTCGATATTCACATCACTACTAAATTGTCATGTTCCCTTATGGCACATCTCAGAATAGATGCATGCCCTTAAGCAATGCATCAATATATACATTCCAACTGTGTTCTAAGAGGATTCGGTGCACTGGAGTGGGTAACAGCCAACAGCCCTGCTATCAGAGACTCTGTCCCATTTAAAAGAAATCGCAAGAAAAGCTGAATGTGGTGATGTAGTCTTGGAGTCCCAGCACTTGGGAGGCTGAGGCAGTATGATTGCTAGTGTTAAGTTAAAGGCCAATCTAGTTAGCATAGCAAGATTTTGACTCCAAGAAAATAAAGGAAGAAAGGAAAGTGAGAATGTAGATGATGAAATATTTCATTCATTTATATGTGCATTATCCACCTGCTTTCAGTTATTTCAAACCAATGTTAATGTTAATTTACAGATTAGCTCCTGTAAACTTCTTAAAGAAAGCCACATTTAGTAATGATGTTCCCATCTGGGCCCAGGAAGAAACGTCTCAAAAGTGTGGACATGTGCCCAATCCAGTTAACATGCATGCAATCAGCTGGTGAGGTGTCTACCACTCACTTTGTTTACATGTTGATCTCACTCTGCCTCTCACAGGAAAGCATCTTTAAGTGTTACTAACACTCAGCATGAAAAAACAAAGAACTGCAGACATAGTTTTTCACTTCCCGGCTCTCATTACGAACTCTGGAAATGGATAGACGGAAGCCATGGATAGCCCAACAGCACGAGAAAATATCCACTGCTCAAAGACAACTGTAGTGTCCCAGAAGGCCATTTCAGGCTGCTGCAGGAGGAAGCTAACCATGTCCCAGAGATTGTTTTCCTGGAATACCTGATAGGTCAGCTCTTTGATGCCTCGCTCCAGTCTACGAATTTCCCGCTGGGCCTCTGCGCTGCGCCTGAGTTCGCTCTCCAGTTCCCCTTCCAGGTCCCGCACCTGTATGTAACAAACCAAGACCTCAGCCTGCATGCTGGAAACACGGTTGGCATACGGTTACCCAGTGAAGAATCTACTGAAAGTGTGAAATAGTTAAGGGAAGGCATGTCCATTTCTTTTTTCTGGTAGTGACTAAATAGGACAATCCTTCTGGTAAAAGAAGAGAAAAGGAAAAAGAAAAGAAAATAAAGAATTACCCAAACAGAGACTTGTTAACCTATGTGCACTCATAAAAAGCATGGTTAAGACACTTAATTCAAAGAGAGGATGTAAGCCTCTTTTCTCACATCACAAAATCATACATATATGTGAGTGCTCTGTGTGTGGTGTGTGCTCTTTGTATATACATGAGCTCTGTGTGTAATGCATGTGCGCTGTGTCTATATGTGCATGTATGACTGTGTGTGTGTGTGTGTGTGTGTGTGTGTATGTGTGTGTAACACAGTTGTCACTATAGACAGCAAATTGCATGCAGCAGTTTGGAAGATTCTGTCCCACATACCCTGGTCTCAGGCTTCTTTCTCAGTGTTCCCCCTAGACTCTGAATCTTACGCTGAGTCTCTCACATACATGTCACATGCAGGCCTACAGCTCTGCTTTGTGTGAGATGTACAACAGGGAACTTCCTGTGTATAGAGTCATACAAGTAAAACTGTCATAACATTCGCTGAGACACTCTATTTACTGCACCCCAGTGCCAAAACAATGAAGAAAACATACCCATTTCTCTCCCATGGGTAAGTGTACTTTCTCATGAGGGGAAGCAAACTAAATAAAGCAAAATAGAGTGGGTGGAATGATGTCAACTACTACAGAAAGAAATAGGCAGGAAAGGGGCCAGGCCTTGGTTTGGGGGGTTGTGAGCAGCTGCTTCTGCTGATGGGACATTTTCCCAGATAGCCATGTATCACTCCCTGCCTCCTTGTCCAAAATGCTACCTCCCCATGAGCTCTGATCATCATTTTAGAACTGAGGCTCCACACCCTAAGGCATAGCTGGGCTTCTCCAGGCTGACACCCTTTCTGCCCTAATCTCTTGTAGCTTCTTAAACTAAACCACTCTCTTTGTTCCTCGGCAGGAGGTGCAACAGGACAAGTGGAGTAGCAATTTCCTTGTAGATAACCAGTCCCTGCATCCTCTCTAGACATTTTGGACCTGCATCCACTAGGGACTTGCAGAGTTCTAATTATAATGATATAGGCCAATAGTACTTTTTTTAAAAATATGTGTTTAAGGTGTTCTGTTTTGTTTTAAAGTGTGATTAGAGCACCTCATGGTAAAAGGTGCCTTACTGAAAGAAATCCCAGGTATCAAATATTTTCACTTTGTATTGACCTTGCAATGTAATCCTAAGAAGTAATGATTACTGTGTGATTGTGTCTGTCCAAAGGTTCACGTGTCTTAAACTTAAACCCCCAATTTGCCTGTGTATTTGGAGGGAGAGCCTTTTGAAGGTAACTGAGATTAGATGAGGTCTTAAGGCTCAAACACTCCTCCAAGGATGATTAGTGACTTTAGTAAGAGACCTTGTTTGTTGTTTCTTGCCATGTGACACCCCCTACCATGTGATGCTGTAGCAAGAAGGCCCTGATTAAAAACTAATAAGATGTCAGCACCATGCTATTGGCCACTAAGAATATGAGCCAAATATAATTTTATTCTGCATAAATAATCTTATCTCAGACACCTTGTTACAGGACAGAAAACTGATGCAAACAATAACATTCCAATTATACTTTTAAGTCTATAATTTCTCAGTATCACCTGATGCCAGCTCACTGCCATCAGTTCTAGGTCAGAAAAGGGAACAAACAGTAATTATGAGTGTGGTGGTTTGAATGACAATGGTCGCCATAGGTTCATAGAGAGTGGCACTATTAGCAGGTGTGGCCTTGTTAGAGGTGTGTCCCTGGGGGTGGACTTCAGGTTTCAGAATCTCAAGCCAGGAGCAATGTCATTCTCTTTTCCTGCTGCCTGCCCATCCAGATGTGGAACTCCCTGTTCCTTCTTCAGCACCACGTCTGCCAGCACTCTGCCATGCTTCCTGACCTGACAATGATAGACTAAACCTCTGAAACTGTAAGCCATCCCCAGTGAAATGTTTTCCTTTTTAAGAGTTGCCCTGGGGGAGTGTAAGTTCAGCCACTTTGGAATGCAGTATGGTGGTTTCTCAGAAAACTGGGAATCAATCTCCCCAAGGACCCAGCAATACCACTATTGAGCACATACCCTAAAGACGAACATTCACACCCCAAAAGCATTAGCTCAACTATGTTCATAGCAGCATTATTTGTAATAGCAAGAACATGGAAACAACCTAGATGTCCCTCAACTGAGGAATGGATTAACAAGCTGTGGTACATCTACACAACAGAGTACTACTCAGCAGTAAGAAAAAATGATTTTCTAAAATTTGCAGGCAAATGGATGGATTTGGAGAATATCCTCCTGAGCAAGGTATCACAATCCCAGAAAGAGAAGCAGGGGATGTATTCACTCATTAGTGGACTTTAAATATATATATATGTATACATATATATATATATAAAGAGAGAGATGTCATTGTACACAAGAACTCAAGACCAGAACATAGCTAAATGACACAATGCCTCACTTCTGCATTGATGCCTTCTGGCAGGGGGAGAGGGAGGTGGTGGTCATAAGGAAAGATTTGTTTATGGGTCTGGCCACAGGGAGTTTAATTATACTCCAATAGGCAAATGAGCTGCATGAATGGGCGGTTTTGTAAATGGGGAGATCAGAAGAGTTGGCATGATACTGAGAGGTCTGATATCTGAGTTTGATGGGGTGCATGATGCAAAAACACCAAATAATAAATAAATATATGAAACAATGTAAAAAAAAGAAAGAGTTGTTCTGGTGGTCATGGCATCTCTTGACAGCAATAAAACCCCAGCTAAGACAAAGAGATAAAATAATATCCTGTAATAGTAAATGGATAATAGAAATATCAGTATAATCCAGGTACCTTTTTAAAGCAACAACATTTAAGTGCCTTTCCTATTAAAATAAAATCTTATTTCCTACATATGCTATTAAATAAATATGATATTCATCTTATTACTATTTGAAAGTGTTATTTTGTTTTGTCAGAGATGCAGATCCTGACATGCTCCAAAGGATGGTCCACACTCATGTGCATTCAAGAAACACTGAATGGATTCAGTGTGCATTTAAGACAGAACAACAGAACATGTGGCTGATGTTGGAAAGGAAAAGTGGTGGGCAGAGAGTAAAGGAAATGGAAGAAAGGAGATGGAGTGGACTTGATTAAACACATGATTATATGTACACGTGAATATTAAATGAAAACATTTTAAGGTTTTTTTTTGGAACAAAACTTGCAGTTTGCTTTTTTTGCTTTGTTTTGGTTTTGTGAGTTTTGTCTGCTTATCTTTAAGACATATTCCATAGGAGTCATTAAGAGGCATTATGCTAAATGTTACTGGGGATAATTCTTTATATATGTTTTATTCTTGATATATATTTAGCTGTTTTTCTATTAGTATTAAATTTTAAGGATGAATGGGGTTTTCCTACTTGAACTAAACTTGACTTTCTTTGATTTGAAACATTATAAGAAGTTACATGATTTTTCCATAAAAACACCCAAAAGAGTGCATTTCAAAGGTCTAACTTCTTTTTATTTTCTTCATCGAGCTAGACATTTTTAATAGGCTTTATATTTTCACTATTTTTTGACAAAATAATTTTTCATGAACAGAAGATTATAAACACTTCACAACACTTTTACTTTTATTATCATTATATTATTACCCATGATCTCCGTAACATATTCCTGAGAAATTTCTTATTTCTTTTTCATCAACATAACTCAGTGGATAGATCATGTGTCTGTATTGGTATTTCATAAATGTACTATAAAAGTGAAAACATATAGATATACCACTTTTCAGAGGACCCTGTGAACCATTAAACCCCAGCAGAATATTCTTTCAACTTTTGTGGAGTTTATTATATGCATATACATAGTCATTGAAATTGACCCAGTAATTTAAAATGTCCTATTTTAAAGGTAGTTTTAGTAAATGTTGTTAAGTCTTATAAGGTAGATTTCACATCATTTGTGTCTGACTTCGTTATATTTGCACTCTGTCTTTCTGGATCATGGATATATTTCATCTCTCCTTTCTTTAGTTGTTAAGAAATAGGCATTCTCTTTGAAGATAATGACAGGAACACTGACACAGAAGCAAGACTGTAAGGGTGTATTTGGATAGAGTGGGCTGTCCCTCTGCATAGAGCCTAGAACTGGCATGGTGAGTAGAAGATGTTTTCTCCTCCATCAGTAAAAGGAAAGGCAGCTTTCACACAGACCCAGAAAAGTTCTACTGACTGGCCCAAGGTCAAACAATAATGAATTCAGATCAGACACTTAGAGTCAGCAAGTGCCATTAAACAAAGTGATGAGGTGTGATGTTCCAGGACATTAAGGCCTTGAATGGAGATTGTTAGGCCCTCTCGATTACCCAAGCAAACTCCTACCCTGGATTCCAGTTTCTGGATTTGCTTTTTGTTCCCAAGCACAGCTGTCTGTTCTGCTTCCTCCAGCCTTTTCTGCAAGCCTTTAATTGTCTGGTCCATGTTCTTCCTTATCTTCTCCAAGTGAGCATTACTGTCTTGTTCTTTCTTCAGTTCTTCTGACATGTTGGCTGCCTAAAAAAGGAGGCAAGAGGAACTGAAGAGATGGCTGAGTGGTAAGGGTACTTGCTGTTCTTAACCTGACCCAGGCTTGATTCCTAGAACCCATCCTGGAGTTCTAGCTTCAACAGATTCAGTGCCCTCTTCCGGCCTCTGTAAGCACCAGATACACATGTGGGTCACACACATGCAGGCAAAGATTCGTACACATAAAATAAAGATACATAAATCCTAGAAGAAGAAGGAGAAGAAGAGGAAGAGGAAGGAGGAGGAGGAGGAGGAGGAGGAGGAGGAGGGAAGGAAAGTAAAGTGATGACTTAGATAATTTTGTAGGCAGCTGATTCTATTCCAGGGAACTTTGGTTCCTGATCTCATGGGGGAAGGGAGTATATGCTTGGCCTCTGCATATTTAATTTCTTTCCATTCCACTTTTTCTAATCCCTAATTCCCTTGGGTTTTGATCAAATTATCCAGTAGACACAGAGGCAGCCACATGAGAGAATGGGGTGAGTATTGATAGGAAAAGCCTAAAACAAAGTGCTGTGTATACAGACAGAGCACATCTTGAAAGCAAGATGACTAAGTGGAGCGGTGGCTTTTAACTGGATAAAGCACAGGAAAACATCTGTAACCGAGTAAAATAACTGCTGTCATATAAGGTAGGAAAAATGTAGTAAGATACCTACGGATGTGTGTATCTTCTGATTTACCACTCCAAACACATTCAGGTTCGAAAAATTTGATAGCATCAGACATTCTCTGTACAAATAACCTAATCCGAAGAAGGTAAGCTATGAATCCTGCTCTAGGTACAAAATGGCTTGGCTTCTCAATACAGTTCAAACTGTTTCCTCTTTTTGTGTGCTTAATTCAAGAATAAATCGTTTATGTCTATCTGGCTGCCGCTGTATGGATTCAGCATGGTGATAGTAGGAGCTAAAATATTTAAGATTTGGACCCTAATGGGACAGCCTTAGATAAACTGGGGAAGTCTCGGGCTTTCTGGCTTTCTGCTAACATGATAGCTTACTCTCCCTTGTGTTCTGTCCAGTGCAATACCATCTACCATGAAGACCTCAGCAAACTCACAAGACCATGAGATAAACAAACTTCTTTGCTTTATAGAGTCATCCAATTTCAGAAATTTTCTATAATAACAAAAAGGCATAAATAATATAGGAAATTGGCATGTGTATTAGTTCCTTTCATATTGCTGTGAATATTTGACAGGAACATTTGTGAAGGGAGGAAGGGTTTATCATGGCTTATGGTGGGAAACAGGCCCACCTGGTAGGAAGAAATGGGGGCAGAGACAGCTGGCAGGTGGGACTGCTAGACAGGGGAAAAATCCTTGTGGTCAAGAAAATAAACTCTCTGGCCTGGGTGGAGGCATCAGTCATGTGTGGCCAAGAAGAACCCCTGGGAAGGAGGACTTACGTTAAATTACAAAAAAGAAGGAATAGGTAGGAGAGGAGAATTTTCCATCTAATGAGACTCCCTGCTCCTAGACAGTAGCTTACCACATCACAGAAATGTAACTTTATACATCTGCTCATTTTTTCTGAATTACCCAGAAAAGTATCCTTTTCCCCTTTTTTTTCTTTCTATATTTTTGTCTAAGCGTGCTTTCCTTCACATTTTGGGTTTCCCCCAAATTCTGGGCACACTTACTCTTTCTCCAATGCCTCCCTCCCCGTTGCGTGGCTACTTTTCTGTCATGTGTCTGACCTCCAGACTAGCCTAAATGACACAGCTTTTCCCCCTCCCTTCTCTGTTCTCCTGACCTGGATGACAATTGAAGTTTACAGCTAGCCTGCCCCGAGGTTTTTCTTTCAAACACTAATAAGATTGTTCTTAGGATTTCATTTGAGAACATTTTAAACTTTTTATTTTTAATTAATGAGACTAAGAACCTGAAATGGGGATGGAGATGCTCCCTGTGTCAGCAGTAGCAACATGAGAAAGCTGGTGTCATTACTTTGGCAGTCAGGAGGCATCAAGATGGATGCTCATTTCCCAGGGACCCATTTTCTCCAGCTGGGCCCCACTTCCTAAATGTTCCCAACATCCTCAAACAATAATATTGGCTGTGGCACCCATTGCTCAAACACATGAGCCAATGGGAGATATTCATATTCAAATATTAACTTTACTGAAAAGTAGAATCATTAATATCATTGCTTATATAAAATCTAGCTGAAGTTCTGTCTCATCAGCTCCCACAACTTTTTAAAGCAGGAGAGCTAGCTTCCTTTCATAAGTAGGTATGTGGTGCTGCATATAACCATACATTTAATAGACTCCAAAAAAGCTTTTAAAGAGTATGCAGAAGCTGAAATCATGTTCATCCCCATTTAATAAGCCATGAACCTTCTGTTCCTGAATCCTGAACACACAAACTTCACTTTCTCTCCATCAATAAGGTTTTCTCAATAATACTGTTCACTTGCTATCCTCTTGGCAGAAACATAGCATCTGCCCAAAGCGGGCACATAGACTGGCAACTTGTTGACATTGACAACTAATCCTGAACTTAGTAACATCTAAGTGATGTCAACATCAACAATTTTAGTTTGCAAAAAAATAAGGTTTGCCAGTTCCAAATGCTGCCTTTCCAGTCCAGTTCTCCTACCCCAGGAGCAATAGGAATTGTAAACTGTAAATGGTTTAACCACTCCTCCAGTCATCATCATAAAACTAGAATATAGTCAAGAAAAATGAAAATTTGTAAGACAGCACAGAAAGAAATCTTTCAAGACACAAGCTATATTGATTCACAACTGAAAAATAGCTAACTGAAAAAAGAAAGACTCTTGTTTTCACAAGATTTTGCTTTTAGACATTCAATCACTCCTTCTCATTGTCAAGGTGGATTAGAAGACACCACCCAATTGGCTTAAGTGCTCTGACTAACAGGGAGGCCACAGGGTCAGCAAATCTCCTGCTGATTGTATGGAGGACCAATGAAATCCATCTGGGCTGCAGCAGACCCTGCCTTTGAGCTCCAGTTTTGGTGATCTCTGGAGGACAGAAGTGAACAGTCAACAGGCGCACCTCAGCAGCTGCCTTCCTGGCCTTCTCTTCTGCCTTTTGGCACCTCTGCAGCATCTCTTCAGCTTCCTTCTGCATCTGAGCAACATCATCCTCCAGTTTCTTCTTCTGGCTGAGGAGACCTGTGTTCTAAGAATGGACAGCACTCTGGTTAGACAACTTGAGACCAGCAATGCACAGACAAGCAGCTCTGGGTAGGAGCCATTTATCATAGTCATCCATATGCAGTTAAGCAAGAATTCCAGCCCCAGGTGGTGAGTGGATTGGGCATGAAAGATCAAATGAAGAAACTTCATTTAGAACAGTGATTCATAACCTGTGAGTCTTGACTCCTTTGGGGGCAAATGATCCTTTCACAGGAGCATTGCATGTCAGATATTTACAATTTATAATAGTAGCAAAATTACAGTTATAAAGCAGCAGTGGGAATAACCTTATTGGGGGGGGCAGTCACCACAACATGAGAAACGGTATTAAAGGGTCACAACATTAGGAAGCTAAGGAGCACTGCCAGGAGAAAAGAGATGGAATCCTGAATCAGAAGGGCCAGTTCCAAATAATCCAAAACCAGAATATGGGTTTCGTTTTTAACTTATTGAGGAATGCTCTTTCAGTGTGTTAGAAAGATGTGTCCTAGAGCAGAAGTCAGAGTCACCTGTGGCCACCTGGAGGATCCCAGCATGCTGCTGCAGGAAGAAAACCAGTTCCCCTCATTGCCCACCTGCCTTCCTGTCTTATTCTGCAGTGAGGAGGAGGGGGTGGAAAGGCAGGTGACATAAAGCCCCTAGGACGCCATTAAAGGGAGGCCTTTGTGTTCTGCAGCCATGTTGCCCCAGTTCCTTCCTGATTGTCAAGCTCTTTGCTACATCTGCCCCGTGTTTGAAGCAAGGCTTTTGTGAGCCTGTGAAACCTCAGCACAAAGAATTCGTGGATAATGCATGGGCTTCCCACTTTTCATTTCTCCTCTCTCATCATCCTTTTCACTTTCTTCTAGTTATTGCCTTTCTCCGAGCAGATGAAGCCTTGAACAGAGAAAGAAGGTATCCCAGGCTGTGGGTTCTGCCTGCCTCCTGCCAGCACCATCAGGAATGCCTATCTCCATCCCGTGGAGGGGCAGGAACTATGCTCTGCAGGATTTCCAGTGCCTTCAGTGTGGCCTGGGAGAATGAAGCATATTTTCTTCAAGTGTCTCATGGCTGCTCACTGCACACTGGAAGTCTCTCAGTGTGAAGCAAAGTAAAAAATGTAGACCCTGATTCGATTACGTAGCAGTCACTTCAATTTTCCTAGGGAGAAAACAACTAACCTATCTGAGAGTTTAACATCTCCAAGTCTCCCTGCTGCCATCTTTTTAGAAGGAAGAAGGTTAAGGTATTATGTGCAGAGGATCACTTGTGGGAGTTGAACTTAGATGTCTGCTCTAAGCACAAGATCTTTAAGAGGAGTGCATGTCTCCTGGATGAATGCGGAACACAGAGTCTTGGGACCTGGGCAGCTCCTGAGAGTTTGCTGAGTCTCCATCTGCTGCAGAGCTGAGGATCCTGTAGGTCAGTGTGAGATTTGAGTATTAGACCTCTCAAGTTTCAGAAACTGCCCTACAGACCTGGGCATCATTACCTAAGTGCCTTAATTTACTTCTCTGTCGCTGTGATAAAACCCTGACCAAAGCCAGCATGGGGAAGTAAGATTTTATTTCAGCTTATAATGTCAATCTTCAAGAAAAGTCCAGACAACCTAGAGGCAGCACCTGATGAAGAGGCAACGCATGAGTGGTGCTTACAGGCTCCGGCTTGTTCAGTCTGCTTTCTCATTCAAACAGACCTGCAGTGGGATGGGCCCCATTTTATCAGTTATTAATCAAGAAAATGCCCCCATACACTTGCCTACAGGCCAATCTAATGGAGGCAATGTCTTAACTGAGGTTTCCTCTCTCAAGGCGACCTGAGTTTGTGTCGAGAGGACAAAACTAAGCAGCTCACTGCAATACAATGTTCCATTTTCCTCCCTCAAAGCCATAGCCTGCTGTTTCTCTCTCTCTCTCCTCTCTTCCTCTCTCCTTCATTCCCTCCCTCCCTTTCCACCTCCCTCTTCACACTGGGACACAGTGCATCATCAGCTATGGCATGAATGTCAAGTGCCTTGTTATCAGTAGCTACTACACCTGGCAGACAATAGGTAATATATTTTTTAAAAATGATCCAGTTGGCCACATCTTATTAAAATAAACCTTAATGGACAAACACTGTGTTGGGGTTTTTGTTTTTGATTTTGTTTTCTGTTGCAACCTGGTTGAACTCAAGACTTGATACATGCAAGGCAAGTGCTCTACCACTGAGCAATATACACAGACAAAGCCAAGTGTTGAAGGGAGTTAACCTGTTAATAATTATGCGTTCTCTATGGTATATTTGTTGATGATCCATGGCAACCAGAAAGGTGATGCCATTGCATAAACTTACTGTAGACAGAGTAACTGTAATACCTTGGGGTAGGTACAGCTCTGATTTACTCATTTCCCAGTGAGGGTACTACTGACATTCTGAGAACAGCAATTCTTTTGTGGTATAGAATCATAAGCCACTTCAAAGGAGGTCTCTGCACCCTGCCCACAAAATGCTAGTGGCACCTCCCCATCACTGTGGCAGCTAAAATGACCTAAGCTATTTCTGACCCTCCCACAGTGGCAATCTGTCCTCAGCAGCTTTAATCTACCCTTTACCACAGTCACCAGAACAACTTCCCAACATGTGCATCTGATAACTTTACCCCCATCTGCTCACAATTCTTCAGTGATCCCATTATCTGCCAGTCAAGTTCAAGTTCAACTAGATTCCTTGAGTATACCCGTCTCTTGACATTATTTGTTCTCATCTCTCCTAACTGTACTGTCTTCTACTATCTGAGTTTACCTTAAATTCTAAAGTCTCCATCTTCATCTGCTTCTTTAATTTCTCTTTCGACCACCTTGGTCCATTTCTTCGAAGTATGTCATGACTATGAAAATAACTAGTATGTGCCTGCCTGACCTAATTAGGATCCTGGGGCATTCTGCAGAGTTGCGTGTCCTCTACGGTACTCATAACAGTACCGTGTGTTGCTTACTTGTGTCCTTATTGTTTGGGGACAGTGAGGACATTATTTTTCATACTAAGTATACTTATCTAGATTATGGCACGTGCCCTAAAAATGCTCAGTGCTTGATGCAATTGATATTGGCACATGTGGTTTCTGCTTTCAGAAAAATGATCTAGAAGTCCTGCTAATCCCCACTTGCTCAACCTTACAGGAGAAGACAGAAGAGTGAGAGAAGTCTCTATCAGATGTGAGAGATTCTTGGGATGCTGGAGATGGAGCAGCTAAGAGAAAACAAGAAAACAAGGCAGCAAGAAAATAAAGTGTATGCCAATAGGAAATAGTTATCTCTCCTCTGCCATCTTGGCTGTGAATTCCCTGATAGTCCATTCTTCAAAAAAGAAGCTTAGTGTTACATGTGCTCTACACTCCCCACCAAGCCCACAAAATTGTATATTGAGCCACTAATCTCTGGTTTTATAGACTATAACCTTATTTAGAAATAAAGCTTTAAATGAAATTAATATTGGGTCATTAAGATGAGCCATAATTCCATTTGATACATCCTCATATAGGGGAGAAATCTGGACAGAGACATACAGGAGAAAAAGACAAAAGCAGAATGCAGAGGACAAGGAATTGAACCAGGGCATTGTAGAGAGAGTGTCCGGAAACCATCAGAAACAGAAAGAAGCTGATTCTTCTATGGGTTTCAGTGGGAGCACAGCTGTTAAAGCCTAGATTTGGATGACTAGGCCCCAGGACTGTGAAAACATACACTTGTTTAAAGACATCTGTTGGTAGCACTTTGTTACAGCTGCTCTGGGAACCTAATGCTTGGAATGAAAGGTGTGGCCATCCTGGGTGCACATTTTCCTATGTATCTTGTGGCAAACCTAAGACTTGACATGGCCACCATACAAATACTTAGCTGATGCAATGATGGGAACTGCTTCCTTCAGCCAACTGATCCAGCTAATAGAAAAGATAAATGTGGTCTACCTGGGTATAGAAAAGATTGATTCTTTCTGTGGCTTCCAGAAGCTCCTTTTCTGCTAGTTTGCGCCCTCGTTCTGTCTGCTCTTGCAAGGACCTCAGCTCTTCTAGCTCCGACTGAAGGAGAGTGTTGCGCTGCTCAGCCAGAGCCACCTGTTCCTTCAGGTCCTTGTTGTGATACATGCAGTCATCCAGTTGCTGTTGGAGCTCCTGCAAAAGAAAACATGAGCCTGTGGCATGGATCCCTCTGAGTTCTACCGTTAACCGGGGAAGCAGGGAGTACAACCACAAGGTTCCAAGTTCCTGATCTCATAGATAAAAGGCTTCCCAAGCAGATTCCCAAGAGGGAGCTTAAGGACAGTTCACTAAAGTCAAAGGGAGAAAGTGTCTTGAGCAACAGGTCAGGAAGCTGTTGATCTCAGCAGCTGCCAGGAAGAAGAGGGCAGAGGAGAAGCCAGCAAGGTAAAGCCTCTGCATTAGAAAGCAGACAGCAGGCAGGCCCAGCAACTGTCCTGAGGGGTGTGCAGTGATGCTTACTAAGGAGTCAGTTATTCCTCCTCTCTCTTTATCGTGTTCTTAGTTTGTCATATTTCGTACAGTTTGTTGGTTTAGGCTGGACTTTTGGTTAAAAACACAGTTTTCTTTAGCGCAGCAGAGAATTTACTTCTAAAGCAGTCCATATTTGTCATGAAAATCCCTGCTGTTGGCCTCAAATAATGGTACCCATCCTACCATGTGCTCTCAAACAATGGTACCCATCCCACCATGTACACTCAAATAATAATACCTATCCTACCATGTGCACTCAAATAATGGTACCTAACCTACTATGTGCATTCAAATAATTGTACCCATCCTACCATGTGCTCTCAAACAATGGTACCCATCCCACCATGTACACTCAAATAATAATACCTATCCTACCATGTGCACTCAAATAATGGTACCTATCCTACCATGTGCACTCAAATAATAATACCTATCCTACCATGTGCACTCAAATAATGGTACCTAACCTACTATGTGCACTCAAATAATTGTACCCATCCTACCATGTGCACTCAAATAATGGTACCTATCCTACCATGTGCACTCAAATAATGGTACCCATCCTACCATGTGCACTCAAATAATGGTACCTATCCTACCATGTGCACTCAAATAATGGTACCTATCCTACCATGTGCACTCAAATAATGGTACCCATTCCACCATGTACACTGAAATACTGGTATCCATCCCACTATATACACTCAAATAATGGTACCCATCCCACCATGTACACTCAAATAATGTTACCCATCCCACCATGTATACTAGAGAAGGCTATAAACAAAACTGTCATTCTGACATGCTGTGTAAACATGCCCCAACACAATGCATTGGAAGTAGCTGGCTGCCCAGATTCTATCTATTCCTTCTTCCTGTGTAATATCCCACTTACAAAATGGGATATGTCCCTCAGCATGCACAATACTGGTATAGTTCCACCTATTTTAAGGTAAGCATGCCCTAGCCTTCTTGAAGAGTGAAATCTGTGGTTTTCTTCTTTACTGCCCAGTGGATTCTGTCACTTGGGTTGTGTCTATCTCTGTCCTTTAGTATGGTTTGGAAGTACCTTCATTTGACTCTGAAGCTGTCCCAAGGCTCTAGTTGTCTGCGACACCTGGCGGTTGGCAGCACAGAGCTGAATCTCCATCTCCTTGAGGTCCTCTTCCATCTTCTTCTTCAGTCGGGTGGCTTCCACTCTGCTGAAAGCTTCGGAATCCAGACTAGACTGCAGGGACCCCAAGGCCTGCTGATGCTTCTCCCTGATTGCAGAGTAACATTTGGGAAGAACATCACACATCCAAACTAAAAACAGCTGTTTTTCAAGTCATGGGAAACATACTAAAATAAAAATATTCTCAGAGATAAACAAAAGGAGTCTAAAGGGTTTCCAGTTTATGAACAGAGGAAGCTTAGTATTAGATTAATGAGTCGGTTGTTATTACAATAGTCTAAGACAGGCTTCTAGGTCAAGTTTGACATAGAGCCATAAAAACACTAAGACCATTTCAAGGTTCATGTGTTAGCTTTACCTAAGATACATTAAAGGATTGTTCTGGGTACTTTGATGTCAACTTGACTCAGCTGGAGTCATTTTGGAAATGAGAACCTCAGTTGAGAAAACTAATCAGCAGATTAGCCTGTGGGTAAGCCTGTGAGACATTAATATTATCATTAATTATTATTACTGTTATTGATGACTGATATAAAAAAGCAGAGCGTAGTGTTGATGGTGCCATCCCTGGGCTGATGGTTCTGGGTGGTATTGCTGGAGTAGTGTTGCCCCATGGCTTCTCCTCCAATCCTCTCCTCCTGGTGACTAACTTGAGTTCCTGCCTCCGCTCCCCTCAGTGATGGACTTACAAGTTGTGAGGTGAAATAAATTCTTTCTCCCCAAGTTGCTTTTGGTCTTGGTGTCTTGTCACAGCAGTGGAAATCCTAACCAAAACAAGGATGATAAACTCTAGATTTCTTCGACTATCTACAGATGAAGAATGGGTGTTCTTTTAGACAAGTATAATATTGAAATTACTTTCAACTGTTTATAAAAAGAGTCTAAACAGAGCAAAAAGGAACTACTGAGAGTGAGATTAAAACAAGGCCTGACATCCAGCCATACTGCTGTAATGGTTTAAGGTCTTCAATAATAATATGGGTTTGTTTTGTTTTGTTTTGTTTTGGGGTTGTGTGTGTGTGTGTGTGTGTGTGTGTGTGTGAAAGAGAGAGAGAGAGAGAGAGAGAGAGAGAGAGAGAGAGAGAGAGAGAGAGAGAGAGAGAGTTTAAAAGACAATGGCTAGTTGCAAAAAACTAAATCCTATATAGTACAGAAATACTTTGATATGCTCTTCTAAGAACAAAAGCTCTGAACAAAACCAAAATTGTAGAGTGCTACCAGCTCACTTAATATCTTCCTATTCAAGAATGCAAAGAGGAGTTTTAGAAAATCTTGGGAATATTTACTTGGAAATAGCTGGGCACCTTTAATCCCAGCACTGGGGGACACAGAGAGGAGGAACTCTGTGAGTTAGAGGCTAGCCTGGTCTACAGAGCAAGTTCAAGAACAGTTGTCAAAGTTACACAGAGAAACCCTGTCATCAAACAAACAAACGAAAAGCCTCTCCCTTAAGACATTGAATCATAAATATTGTGTAAATCTACTGCCTCTCTTCCTATACTGTGCTTTCAAAAAGCAGGAAAACTTTGGATTCTGGGACAACTTTGATTAGGGGCTTACCCTAGTTCAGCCTCTGGTTTCATAGGGAAAATATATATATATATTAACTTCACTTCTTTTAACTTCTCTTTTTTTGTGGTTGTTCATCAAGAAACTTTAACCCCTATCATTACAAGAGAGCCCTAGTCCTAGATAGATAAGTAGAAGAAAGAATTCTTTTACCTTTTTTATCCTTACAGAGGTTATAACAACAAACATCAAAAGTGTATTTGTCATGGGTCAGAATTAGATTCCACACTGAATCGCCACAGAGTGTGTCCTGACCTCTCATGCTGGTCAGAGCAGCACCACTGTTAGTTGGGTTATGGCTGGAGTTTGCTATTGGCTCACAGATAGGGGCCTCCACTTTTCATGGTCACATTTTATTATGGGTAGAAGGGCCCCAGAAGTAGTTATAGAAAAATAGAGAGAAAAACTTATTTTATTTCATAGTAACTTTTACTTCATACTTTTTAAACTAGTTTTAAAACTGGTCATCTATCTGTCTTACATTTAGTGCATATCCCTAGGTGCCATGCAGTCACCTCACAGATTAGAATCCTATAAGTCTGAAGGCATAAGAAGACAACGGGGCTGTGATGGATCAAATTATGCAGCCTCCAAATGTTGAAGCCTTAAGCCCCTGACACGAAGTATTGTGCTTGGAGATAGGACTTTAACAACCTATGTAAGTGCCTCTAAGGAAGCAATGAAGATAAAATGAAGGTGCTGAGGAAGGGTCCTAACCCAATAGCATAGTCTTCAGAAGAGAAGAGCAGAAATACATTCTCACAATAGAAAGATCCTGTGGAAATAGAAGAGACAAGCCATCTATCTGCCTTTGAGGGGAGGACAGGACATTAGGGAATTCCTTCATGTCCACATCATGATCTTAGATCTATAGTGTACAGATCTTAGATCTATAGTGTACAGGCTGTGAAAATATGAACTGCTATTGTATAAGCCATTCAGTCTGTGTGGTTTTTTTTTATGTTTTCACTGACACCACCCATTGCAAACTAATAAAGGAACAGGCATACTCTACATCACTTACATTCTGAAGAAGCTGCCCTCATTTCCAATGGGGTAACTCCCTGTTTTTTCTCAGGTAACTCTCTCTACCAGGAACACTGAAGCCTTTATGGCCTGCCATCAATTTTCTACCCACCAATAGATTCTGTTTCAGCAAAGTGAGTGTCTTACATGCTAGCATTTCTACAGCTATCTGAGAAAATCCATACATGTTAAGGAGAAGCAAAGACAATGATAATGGCCTAAGTGATGACTGCAGTACAGGATCAAAAAATCTTTAAAATCAAAGTTCCCTTGAGCATATCTTTAAAAGAAAGTTGAAACACTGAAGGCTGCACAGATGCCTCAGTGGTTTACAAGCATTTTCTTCTCTTACTAAGGATGAAAGTTTGGTTCTTAGCAGCCAGAACTGGGCAGCTCATGACTTTCTGTAACTCCAACTCCAGAGGATCCAATAACATCCTCTGGCGATGATGATGATGATGATGATGATGATGATGATGATGATACAGAAGAAAAAGTGATGGTGGTCATGAATTTAAAAGGGAAGAATTGAAGGGGAAGCCAGGATAGATGTTATGCAAATGTAGTGCTCACATATAAAATTCTCAAGAGAATTTTTAATTAAAAATAAATAAATAAAAAACAGTATCTTTAAAGAAGATTATTGTTTTAATATCTCAGTGATTGTTTTGGCGTTCAGATCATCATCGATTTCTTAAGGGTTATCTATTCTGATAAAGTTACCAAGCAAATGAAATGTTTTTAAAAAATGAGTTATTTCTACCTTAAAAAGATAAAGACATGAAAGATCCAAACCATCTCTGAGCTTAGAAGTCCTGCATATTCCAACACTGCACAAAATATCCTACCAACACTAAGAGCTCACATATTTGTTAGAAGGTAAATATTTCTCAAGCCAGTGGCTTGAACTTTTCCCCACCAATGGGTTCTTTCCTGGGCTCACTGAGCATCCCTCACCAGACAGACAGAGTACTCAGCAACAGAGAATACATGGAGAGAGTTTCACAGGTGCTATGCTATGAAAGTCTGACCTTCTCTGCTGCCTCTTGACCCCTCAACTCTCCAAGTACCATCTTAATAGAAAACTTCAGTTTTTGTGATAGTGGGCATGGTTTATGTGATCATAGGGTCTTCAACCTCATCCTGCCCTCAGGTGATTTTTTTTTTGAGGTCTATAATTTACCTTGTTATTCCTGATTGTTTGAAATGCTATGCTTGGTATACATTTCCTCTTGTATTCTACTCCATTTCCTCCTAGCCCCTACTTCACAATGAACCACTAGATTAGAGCCAGGCATTAGCTACAATCTGCTCTCACACAGAACAGAGAGGGTCTGGGACAGTGCGTGCAATGTTTTGTGAGATGCTCATCTGTCCTTTCTGGATGTACTGATTATAGCCACCGTGAGTCATCAGCTGAAGCTTACACTGAGCTCTTGCCTGAGCCTCAGCCGCCCCTTCCTTTTCCAGCCCATCACAGCTCAAGTTCCCCTCAGCTCTCTCCTCTTAACCTTAGCTGTTTGGATCTCTGACTTCCTTTGCACTGATGATTATAATTGGGGAACTGTTCTCTGACATTCGGATGTACCTGGCATGACACAGACTCTCTGAGGATTCATTTTCCTCGCTGGGTTTATTTATAGCTGAGGTTTGACGTTACTTGAGATAAAGCATTTTTTTTAACTACAAAAAGTGTTCATTTTTGTTCCTTATATACAGAAACAGTACAAATATTAGTGTTTTATATGTTTGCCCTTCCTTTATCAAAGAATGATTTCAGATACTCATAAGTTTACCAGGTTTCTCCATAGAGCCAGTTCTATGAAAATACTTGGGAGTGAGGGCTGAGTTAACTCAGAGCACATGGAAGGATAAGCTTGGCTTGGAATCCTCAGTAAATATTGATCATCTGGAAGTCTGGATAGAAAATAATCTATGGGAAAAAGCCTAGTTCAACAGAATATGTGAACATGAAATGGGCTTGTTTTGTCTGTTTTACAAAGACATCGAGAGCAAGTTGCACAGACTACTGTATGATCTATTTTGCAGACTTAGGGCTTTGGCTAAGGCAAGGTTTTCAATCTGTGGGTCGAGACCCCTTTGCGGGTCAAACAACCCTTTCACAGGGGTCGCCTAAGACATCAAAAAAGCACAGATACTTATATTATGATTCATAACAGTAGCAAAATTACAGGTATGAAGTAGCAACAATAATTTTATGGCTGGGGGCATCTCCACAATATAGGATACTGTATTAAAGGGGAGTGGCATTAGGAAGATTGAGAACCACTGGGTTAGGAGAACAGCAAACAGCTGGAGAGGTAATTTAGTCTGAGTTTTTAAATTGGAAACCTGTAAAGTGCAAGGGTTTTGCCAGCATCAGTTTCCTGACCACCCTCACCACCTTCTGTGGCATGTAGTCGACTCTGTCCCTTCCCTGGGAATCTAAGCAGTAAAGTGTCTAGAATCCCCAGCTTGTTACAAGGAAGCAAAGCAATTGGAGATTCTGTCTCACATAGTGACCTTGCAGGTAAGACTCCACTGTTTCAACATACTTATCCTTGGCCCTGCTTTCTGACAGGGTCCAGGCAGAGGCTAAGAAATCCTTCTCCCTCATCGAACGTTAACTTGAAAGTGCCTCACCAAACTATGTGGCCTTTTGTCCGTGTTTCAGCATCTTACTATCCTGACTACCCCTGAATGGGACTCCTCAGAAGCAGACCCACACAGCACAGGTCATCTTTACCCAGTGCAATCCTCCCCACATTGGAGAGCAGAAAACCACAAGAGTGGGCAATAGCTGGATAGAAGTATTCTATAAACAGCGGTGCACTTAATGGGGAATCCTAGTTTCAAGTCAGAGTGCCTTTGGCCAAATTCTGGCAGGGGTCATGAAGGCAGCCGCACAGTGGGTTCTGTTTATTCTTGGATTCTGACACTCATGGCTGTTGTTCAGCAGCATAATCCTGAGTACCTCAGCTTCTCTGTTTCTTCCTCTTTCTCTGACAACTTTCTTTCCAGCTCCGCCTTAGCTTCTGAGAGTTCAAGCTGGAGATGAAGGATCTTGCTTTCATTTCTCTCCAGAGCTTCCTATAACAAAAAGCACCTGATAAAGTCTCTTTTTGAATAAAAGATGTATTTTCTTCACTTAAAACCTATATCATGGGGATTGGGGGCTTGGTCCTGCCTCAATGTGATATGCCAGACTGTTGACTCCCCACAGGAGGCTTTACCCTCTTTAAGGAGTGAATGAGGGTGGAAGTAAGAGGAAGCTATACGGTGAGTGAGAGGAGGGGAGGGCTGGGGAAGTGTAGTTGGTGTGAAAAATAAAATCCTATATCATGAATGTAATTCTCTTTAGTTGCTGGCTGAGATGTAGGTTCAAGATAGGCCCCTGAAGTTAAACCAGGACAGGTGACTGCTTTTATTCATCACTTCAGATCTAGCTCTGACATCCTTTGCTCTTTGAGTAGTAGCCTAAGGCTAGACCAAAGATACAGCTCAAACGTAGAGCTCTTACCTGTTGTGGATGAAGGTCTGTGTTCAAGTCTCAGTAATATGTGTGTGTGTGTATATTAAGAACTAAAATTCTAAAGCATCTTCAAATAGAAAATATAAATCTAGTCTATCACTGTATTTGATATTTAATTACTTATATCTAGTGCTCTTGAATATTTCTAAGGCTGGAGAGATGGCTCAGAGGTTGTGAACACTGACTGTTCTTCCAGAAGTCCTGAGTTCAATTCCCAGCAACTACATAGTTGCTCACAACCATCTATAATGAGATCTGGTACTCTCTTCTGTATACAGTATACGTAACAAATAAATAAATATTAAAGCAAAGAGGGCCTGGAGAGATGGCTCAGCCATTAAGAGCTGTGGCTGCTCTTCCAGAGGTCCCAGGTTCAATTCCCAGCACTCACATGACAGCTCACAACTGTCTGTAGTTCCAGTTCAAGGGCATCTGACACCAATGCACATAAAATAAAGTTAAATAAATTTTAAAAGAAAGAAAGAAAAAGATTATTTCTAATTCATCCCATCTTTGGAGTGAGTCAATAAAAGCATCAAAGACTAGACTGGATGGTGCTAAGGCCTGCCTGGAGTCTTTATTTATTTTGGACATTTAGGAACTACTTAGCACATAACACTCACAAGGTGAACCACGTAAATTTAATTATTATTATTACTACAAAGGTGGTATTTAACAGACAGGAATATCTCCTGGGACTGAGTATTCAAATAATAAGGGCCATGGACTTTATTTCCAGGGATGCCCTTATGGGATCATTCAATTTTAAAAGTAGAAATTTAGTAATACAGCCTCTTCCAAGGAAAATGTGTGTAAGAACATTGTTGAAGCATACATGTGCAGTGTCAGCTGCTGGCTAGCAGCTCTGGGTAGTCCCCAGAGCACGGATAACTACATGTTCTCTGAGTGTTTTTTATCTACCACAAAAAGTAAAACTGTATAGTAATAATCAAACAGCAACACCAACACCATCAACAAAAATAAGCTGTAGTGAATTTTAAGAAGGTCTTCTTAATTCTTGTCTCAATTCTGATAGGCACAAATCAAAAGCAAATGCTCAGATGACATTCTTCTCAGAGGAATGGTAGGTTTTTTTTAAGGCAAAACTCACCCTCTAGAGTGTATTGAGAAAGCAAATCTTTAGAGGTGACCTGAGAACATTTGAATCTTATGAATTTAAGCATCTGATTAAGTTTTTTGTAAAGCCAAACCCAAAAAAGAAATAACCCCAAGTTACAAATACATGTGCAAAACGATAAAGCAATTATGAGGCTGAATTTGCAACTCGATGTATGCTGCCATCTTGTGGTATTAGGTGGTATGAGCGTTATGGCCTTAGTACACCTTTACTATGGTTGCTAGTTCACTTAATATAGAACTATCCCAATATATGATCCAAGCTAAAGCTGCCCCAAATGATATTTTATTGCTATGTTTAAATGAATAATAAAATTTTACTTCTTTTATTTAATATGGTTGCTTTAGAAAGTCCACAGCTAGAGTGGCCAGAGATCCAGAAAGAAGTAAATTAAAAAGTTCACCAATTTTGTACAAACAAGTCTTCCTAAGGGGTACTATACCAATGGAAGGGGTTTTCAATAAAATGAAGAGAAATGTTTACACAAGGAAGAGCAATAGCTTGGCTGGGAGCACTTTACTTCAAAGCTGCAGAGAAAACGGTGGCCCATCTTTGCCAGTTCCCTATAGAGCTGGAAAGGTGAGGCCGCTCTAACAGGAAATGCTTGCACAGTGTAAGAACAGTCAGCTTTTGCAGCATAAATCTTTTTATTACCATACTTTCCAGGAGGCTCTACCTAAAGTGGCCTACCCCATCTTTCAAAACTCATTCCCTCCATTGGAAGGGTATGTATATTTCAGTGTATCCAGAAAGGTGTTCAGCAGCTGCTTCAAGATAAAACTCAGAAGCAAAGAGTCTCTGTAGAGCCAATGGCTAATGAACTACCTGGTTGCTCTGGAAGGATAACCTCCTCTTTGGGGCATCATATTCTTTGGCATCAAGATCTTAGTGGTCTTGTCAATAACCAAGTCCACATCCAGGGATGAAGCTGGAGTTTTTTCCAGAACACTCTGAACACCCATGTCCAAAGTCTACAGTACAAATGACCCTTCATTGCTGAATGTCTGAGAATTTCACTGGGAATCTCATCTCACCAACAGATTTGGCAATGGAGGTATTTAACAGAATGTTTTAAGAGGGCATGAATACAAATCTATTTATATTTCCAACTTTGGGTAAATATTTACTGAGTTTCCTATGGGCCAACAGTATTACAGCAAATGTATCAACATGTTAATACTCCAGGAAGCCCCATAGGACCTAGTCCAAGTGCAGATTCTGATTCAATAAAGTTGAAGACAGAGTGATTATTATAAAATTCTAACAAAATTCTGGATGTCTATGCATCTGGTCTGTGAAAGTCTAGGCTGGGAATGACATAAATAAACACATCATGGTTTTATTCACTACACTCAGGGAACTTGCATTTACTAGTGATTGTATGAGGGAGTTTGTGGCCTGGCCTACCCTCGTAGTCTGGACCCACAGTCTCATAGCCACTTAGTCCCAAATAATCACATAAAGGCTTATATTAATTACAAGCTATTTGTGCTATGTCTCAGGCATATTACTTTATGTTAACCCATATTTATTAATCTGTATATCTCCACATGGCTCTGTGGCTTTATCCGTGTTCCATTACATTTTGCCTTCTGGGAATCAGCCTGCAGTGTCTCCTTGATTCTGCCCTTCTTTGTCTTTATCTCTGCTTGGATTTCCTATCTGCCTCTAGGCTGTCTTGCCATAGGCCAAAACAGCTTATTAATCAATGGCAACGAAGCACATTCACCGCATACAGAAGAACACCCCCACATCAAGCAATTATCTTGCTCTATTAGCCTCAGTTTCTTCTGTAAAACGAAGACAAGAGTTTGCTGGGGTGATTAAATCATCCACACTAGCACAAAGCATACAGGAAATGCCTATGTGAGTGCCACAGCATGGTGACTGTGGCTTCTAATGATGGCAGATGTGCTTTGCCCTCTAAGAACGTCTCCCTTCCTGCTGAGCTACCTCTGTTTCTTCCAGTGTCACTTGGGCTTCTGTCTTCTCTTGTTCGATCAATTTCTTGGCCTTTTCCGCTTCGGCTAAACTCTTCATTCCTTCTCTCACCTGGTTTGTGAGACTACAGATCTGTTCTGAAAGAGGGATGATCAGGTATGTTAGTGGAAAAATAAAGTTTTTCCAGGAACCATGTAGCTCTCAGCAACTTCATAGAAAGGCTAACCCTTATCCACAGAGAACCTTGTTTGGAATTAGAGGAAAAAAAGAACTGCCTTCTTCAATGTATTCCTTTGATATGTGCTGGAAGATGACATCAATAATTAGTGACAGAGAGGCTTTGGGGGGGGTTATATGCATTGGGCAGCCTGTGTAACTTCACATGGAAGTTCTGCTGGCTGCGGCCATGGCAGATTCCATCCTCTCTCACAAACATATCAGTAATCCCCTCAGGCCTCTTCAGTGGACAAGTTTTAATGTTAACACCCCTGGCTGCCATTTTTCCATCTACCACTCAACACTGGGGCAGAAAACTTAAGCATAGGCCAGGTTATCATCTTTTAGCAGTCAAAGAATGACCCTAGATAGGCTAGAAAAGCAGAGTGGCCTCTGAAAAGACAATGCCTCTCGCTCAAGCACATGACAGTTCTCGCTAGCCTTTGATGAACACAGATCCTTTGGTGGAGTGAGGCCACAAGTGAGCTACATGACACTCAATTGTTGTGGTTGTATTTGATACTTCAGAAAGGATGCTCTAGTACCTAAAAGAAAGCTATCTTGTGCAGTCAAGAACCTTGAGAAATTTCCTTGCACAGGAGAGAAAAGAAGTCAACAGCTCACCAGCTCTTTTTGGTTCTCAGTCCTGATCTAAGATAAACTAGGTCAATCTCAGTGCCAGGTGTGAGGTATATCACTTTGAGTTGTTATTAGAGACACTAGTGCCCTCCTGAACATAGACTGTTGACATATATATGCCTAACACTACTGAATGGCAAGACCCTATTTCTGGAGATATTACACACTTTGGTTGCAGAAAATAGAGTGGCCTGGAACTGAGCTGGAAGTTTCCAGAAGGTGCTGTACAGACTGCCATGAAAAAACTGTATCAATGGCCTCACTATGGACCCTGCATGGACAGACTTATCAGGAAAGACACACTCACTGGTACAACAGAGATATGACTGTTATGGGGGCAAACTACTATTTGCTGATTTAATTTAAGGCCCACTCACTCCACAATTCCAAATTCATACCTGATACTATAAACCTGGTCAAAAGTCCACTGCTGGGGAAATCACAGGTCCCAGTGAGGAACTTTTTGCTCCTGCTCTGCTAAAAGGACATGCCTTACCAATATTTATGTTTACATTCACAGAGTTATGCTACTATCAGCCTTGGTCAGAGATGCATCTCTTTGCAGGAGGCAGCAGTTAATACAGAGTAAGTGACAGTTAAATGTTCCACTACCCTGCACTAGATAACAAAATTATTACCTCCAAGTCTCACGGAACATGGCAAAAGAGTACAGAAACAGTATAAGAGCCTGAGGATGTGTGTGTGTGTGTGTGTGTGTGTGTGTGTGTGTGTGTGTGTGTGTCTGTGTCTGTGTCTGTGTCTGTGTGTATGTGTACAGAGGGGGTGTTATAAATACTGTCTCTTAGACATACATAGAAATCACACTCATGATACCACATTAGCTGTCAGCACTCCCACAAGACATGCACAAGACTATCATGGATGTGGGAGGAGTTGATGAGGCCCCACCCTTCTCTGTCCATCTGTGGTTAGTTAAAGGCTACTAAGGGACAGGGAATAATTTTCCTCAGTGATATATCCATTAGTTTTGTGCCTATGGTTCAGTAAACACCCAATCCATGCTCATGCAAGCTTCACTAATTAAGCTCAGTGGATTTTAAAACAACGAAGACAGGAATGTAAGAGAGTTAAACAGAAGGAGAGAGATGAAAAGGGATACTAATGGATGTATTTGATTAAAATATAATCATATTCATGTATGAAACTGTGAGAATGATAATCTAAAAGGAATTCCAAAATATCTACAAAAATTCAGATAAGAGGCAATGTGAATTATAATCCTTTCCTGCTGAGAAAAAAAAAAGTCAACATAGGCTTTTCTCAACTCTGGCTAGCTCAGACCACATGGTCATCTGAAAAAGCTTTAAAGTAAAAGTGCAATAATTTTATTTTAAAAGTAATTTTAAAGCTGCATACCAGACCACACATGGAACCCAGACATAATGATATTAGCCTGGCCTGGAAGCTTATTAAAAATAAAAATTCAAAGCTCCTCCCCATATCCACTGAATGAGAAGCTCTGTGGTAGGTGTGGTTGTCTCCAGGTACATAGCTGAGCTCTGTGGCCAAGGATCCATTCCATCTCACTGTCCAGTCAGTAAGTTAGCCAGGGACTGTGCAGGATCACAGACAAGACTCACACACATCTCCAATAGTAATAGACTTGCTTCCAGGACACTTGGGGGTTTCATGTATACCACTGTAGGCTCTGGAATAATTTAGCAGCATCTTTTAGTTGCTCTTTGGCAGTCTACCAAAAAATTTAAATCAATTTCTTTAACTCAGCAATTTCATTTCTAAGTATCTATCCTACTGAGATATTTCACATGTGCATAAATACATGTATATGAATATATAGTATATAATTACTCAGAATTGTGTATAATCAAGTTTAAAATTAATGATATCTAGTGAGATAGGTGTTAGTTATACTTATTATGAAGTATTATATAGTTTCTTATTTTAAAAATGTCACTTGTCTCTGTGATTTGGCACACGAAGAACCACAAGGTACATAGTACTAGGAAGGCAGCATACAGCTCAGTAAAGCTTACACAGACAGAAGCCCAGATGGTTGGGCTCAAATCCCAGACCTATAACTTATGAACTTATAAATTCAGACAAGTCACCTAACCTTGTATCTTGCAGACAAAGACGTTAACATAAAGGCTAATTTCAGGGCTAAGCCATGAATAGACAAATATCTAATATATAGATAGGTTACTAAAATTTTTATTATATTCAAAATATATAAATAAAAAAGAAATGGCACAGAACAATGCATAATTTGGGTAATGTATACCTATGAATATGTTTGTGGAAAATCTCAATAAGGCTGTGGAAATCAAGAAATTCTCAAGAGTAGATTCCTTGTAGTATGGAATTAGATCAAAGATGTAGCCCTAATATTACCTTTAGAATTAATTGCATACAAATAACATTTGCAGTAAATTTTTTTCGGAATGCATTATTAAAACTTTGAAAGCCAAACGTGGATGGGAACTTGAAAATGCCAAGTCTCATGGAAGACAGCCTCTCCCAAAACCTTCTCCCCAAGCTCCTGGGTTTGCTTTGCTTACAAACCCAGCTGATAATACCTTGAAGGTCTTCGTTCTGCCTCCTCAATGTCTCCTGGGCCTCTGTGCTTTCCTCACAGGCATGCCTGAGTGTGAGGACCTCAGTGCTGAGGGCCCGAGCCTCCTTCTGAGAAGCCTGCAGCAGCTCCTGGGCCTCCTCCTGCTTCTGCATCCAGGCAGCTAGGGCCTTGTCAGTGTGCTGCTGCTTCTGCTCCAGTGCAACTGCCACAGAGCGGGCCTTCCCAAGGTCAGAAAGGGCATCCCCCAGTTCCAGCTGGAGCCTGTGCCTTGCCCTCTCCAGGGAGGCATTCCTGGCATTGGCCACTTCCATTGCTTCAGCAGCCTCCTGCAAACTAATTGCCAGCTTCTTCCTAAGGAGAAAGCCAAAGAGTACTATGATTGAGACCAACACAGGGCAGACTTAAACACCCAAGTGATGAAGGCAGTACCTGATCCTCAGATGTGGCTGCCTGCTGACTCCTAACCTCTGGCTCCTGTGTCCACATGAATTTTACACACATAGAGACATAGACAGACAGACAGACAAACAGACAGACAGACAGACACACACACATACACACACACACACACATACACACACACAAACACATCTTTTCCAGTCTGGATCTGGAACTCAGGTTCTCTTTGAATTCCTATGAAGAAATATTTTCTTATCCCAATACTTTCCATAACTAATATTTTCCATAACTAATATAGATTTTACTGACTTTCATAAAAAATAGAAGAAATGAGTTTGCTTAGAACATCTTATGAACAGTAAGCTGCTTAAAAATACTTAGGCATGTTAGTATAGTCCCAAGGAGTTCTTTGGATGGCTTCTTGGAGTTGAAAGTTTCTGTCCCACCAGAAACTCTCATAAACCCAACAGCCACTTCACAAATAATTGATTTAGAGGCTTAATATTACTCATAAAAGCTCACCCAGTAACACAGTCATATTACAAATCAGCCCCTATACTTAAATTAACCCATAATTCCTATCTATGTTTAGCCACATGGCTTGATACCTTTTCTCAGCTCAGCATTCTCATCTTGCTGTCTCTTTGTCTGGCTGATGATTGCTTCTCTGCCTTTCCTCTTCACAGAATTCTCCTAGTCTAGTTGCCCTACCTATATTTCCTACCTTGCTATTGGCCGATCAATATTTTATCAAACCAATATGAGTGTACAGTGTACAAGAGAATTATCCCACAGTACTTCCCTTTTTTCCTTTTTAAAACAAGAACCCTGGATCTAATCTCCTTTGTTTAGCCCTTTTTCTGACCATTATGCATAACAACTTGTAACTAACACTCCAAACAAAGTCAAACATCTATAATTCATTCTGGGGTAATATAGGAGTCATTCCCTAGAATATTTTCTGTTGATTGGGGGACTGATAATATTATGGGGATCCAAAGAAAATTGAAGATTATGGTCAAGTCCTGACTAGAGTAGTCTGTGAAGCTGGATTATCTCAGTCAGCAGCCTTGAAGCTGTTCTGGATGCAGACATCAGAGGAAACTGCAACAAAGGTGCTTGGAAATGTTAGTTCATTTGGGCCATCTATTCCCATCAGAGGTATTACAGAGGGTGTTCCTTGATCAAACTTTATTTTCTGTAACTGCAAATAAATCCATAGCCTCTTATTTTCTGTAGAAATAAAACCTCTCCTCCAAAGTAACATTTTTTAATTTAAATTTTGAAATCAAGATATTTTCAAAATAAATGGGCTGGTTTAATCTAGCAGCATTAATAATCAAATGTCTCATAGAGCTCTTATTCCCTCTTCTGCAGTAAAAAAACTGAAAGACAACACAATAATATACAGTATCCAGACTCTCTGTGTATAGTCCATCTTTACATGGCTTAATTTTTTAATTTAATTTCTTTTTTAAGAACTTCTCTAACTTTTTTTTTCTCTCCCAAGCCTACATATATTTTTAAACATACTGTAAACAATTTAGAGGATTTTTTTTATTTGTCTGAATCTATCTTTACTGCTTACCTCTATCTTTTTCTGACCACAAGAACTTTACTCTGCTAAGTAGTATGGCTAGGATTAAAGCTTTGGCTATCATGGCTGGCTCTACCCAGCTTCTTTGTCTGTGGAGCTTAGTTTAATGGCCAGAAGTACTGGCAGGAACCACATTTACCACCACAACTCTGGGGAATATTAGGGTCCATACTGCCACCAAATGGAGCACTGTCACTCACTGCTCACAAACTCAGTAGTAAGCAGGGCTTCTTAAAGAGACTCACCATTTTTGCCTCTAATGCTTTTAGGAAGCCTCTCTTAAAAGAGCAGAGCCTCTGCTTGCCTCTAACAAACAGAGCCATCCAGAGAAAAGAAGCCATACTTGACTCTGTTCTTTTGTGTCTAGAATCCCTATTTAAGATTTCCCAGGCTTAACATGAATGTACATGCACAGATATTGAAGCACCATTTGTATTCAGAAATTTCTGACCTACCAGAAACATTCAAACACCCAGCAGCCACTTCCCAAATAATTAACTCAGAAGCTTAATATTACTTATAAAATCTCTGCCAGTAGCTCAAGCATATTACTAAATAGATCTTACACTTAAATTAACCTATAATTATTATTTATGGTTAGCCATGTGGCTTGGTACCTTTTCTCAGTTCAGCATTCTCATCTTGCTTTCACTTTGACTGTCCGTTGACTGCTTCTCTGCCTTTCCTCTTTCTAAAATTCTTATAGTCTGGTTGCCCTACCTATACTTCTTCCCTTGCTACAGGCCAATCAGCATTTTATTAAATCAATGTAAGTGACAAGTCTTAAAAATGTACAAGAGCGGGGCTGGAGAGATGGCTCAGTTCGATTCCCAGCACCCACATGGCAGCTCACAACTGTCTGTAGTTCCAGTTCCAGGCAAACACCAAGGCAAATAATTAAATAAAAAAGTTTGTTTTTTTTTTTAAATGTACAAGAACACTATCCCACAGCATTATTCCCTCTCCTGTGTTCTTCCTGTCCTCTCATGCCTCCCAACCCAGTTTTCTTTTCTCAGTGTCTTCTCCTCCCCAACTCTAAGCCCTAGATTTGCAGTCATCCCAGATCTAACCACCACTGTGATTCTTTAGCAGGTCTCACTGCTTTAGCTTCTGTGCCACCCAGCATCCTCTACATTAAAGTGATGGGCTCAGAGTATTTCTTCTGTTGTCCAGTGCAGAACTCTTGGCAACTCTAATGTGTTTTCTGGCCTACAAGTCCTGAAGAAATGCAGCTGTACCACTTGAACTCCTTAACTACAATGATCAAGTTTTCTTCCATGTAATGAACTATATCGATCAAAGCTTTTGCTCTACTGTGGCTATATGTGAAAGGTCTTAAGTAATTCACAAGTACCACACAATTAGCCCCCAGATCAGTGTGATAAAGCTCCCTGTGGTGGGATTCTAAAACAATCCAATCTGTGCTTGTTATCTGGAAGGCCCTGGGCTCTACTCTTTCTTGCTAGCTGGCTTTATAATGTCCCACTTCAATGCACTTCCTTAACAGGAGATCTTGTGCTTACATCAGCCTAAAAGAGTAGGCTGCTAAAATCATCATATGTATTTTGACTATACGTATGGTGATTGGCACCAGAAAATTATTCTAGTTTGGGTAACTAACTATTCTGGTTTTCCCAGGACTGAAGTTTTCACTAAGACTGGAGACTTTTAATATGTGATTTGAAAATTTCATAATAAATTGGACACACTTAGCATTTGCATTGTATTGATAATTTGTTCTACATTTAACTCAACTCCTACTGTTTACACTTTAACTTGAAGGAACATATACTTAACTGTCTAGCTTATAATAGGGATATGAAAGATTAAGAAGCTAAAATCATCATCCTCAGAGCAGAACTAGTGAACAGGCTCAGAGGAGAGGATCTTTCTCTCTCCAGCTGAAAATCACAGAACTTCCACCTCTCCATAGCTGCTTGCCTTGCCAGGGTGATTAGGATAAAACTAACATAGTGAAAACTTATTTATGTAATTGTCAAATAATACAAAAGAAAACAAAACCATTCAAATATTGCCATATTGTCCAGCATTTTTCTTTGGCCATCACCTACTACAGAGCCAATTATAACACTTACATGTGAACAAAATTTACTCTCTACATTCTTCCCTTCCTTTCTATCCAAGCCCTAAAAAAATCTACTATCAATTAGAATGATTAAACAGAAAATAAAAAGTTTACTTAGAAGTGAGAGACAGATTTGCATAAAAAAGGCATTTCTGGTCATTGTTCCACTTTTCTGGGGTCCACGGTTTTGTAAGCACTCACTGAAGTTATTTTTAGTAACTGTCATTCCTAAGCCCTTCATGAGCTACTGTGGACAGAGAAGAATCACTTAGTTTCCTTCTGGGACAAATACAGCAGATGTTCTGCAAGTACAGAGCAAACCCAATCATAATTTAGGTGAGAAACTGAAGTAACATTATTTCTGATTGAAGCTAAAAAGGATTGCATTGATCGACCTTGGATCTTTGCCATGCTCTCAGTCATATTTTTTAAGTGAATCTTTAATGGTTGTAAGCTGGAGAATTAGCTTTAAGTTTTCTGTCATAAATACACAGTCAATCTATAAGCCAATAAGCACTTTAGTTCTACTTTCAGCACTGGGTCTTCAATGAGCTAGTCCTCCAACTCCTAAAGTTCTTTTATCACAGCTTTCTAAACTATTGTTTGTCATTAGCTACTGACCTGATAGTCTAACTTTAGGAATGGCCCAAGGATGAGGTCTTTAAAAAGAGCCTTTGTCTCATAAGACATGACAATAAATGTTAACAAGTTTCCAACTGTCCCTTCTCCACAGAATGCTTGATAGTCTACAAGTCCTATACCAAAGACCCACTGACTCTAATGATGAACATACATACATACATACATACATGAAATCAATTATTTGTAGTACTAAATGTAAATGTAGGATTTCAAGTGCCAGTGACCTAATTCTGAAAGCATAACTCAAAGTCCCATCTTCTAGAAAGATTTCATTATGTTCCTAGAAAGAATCTTTTCCTCTAAGACCATCTTATAGTCCCAATCACCTATATTATAATATTTTAGCTCCTCTACAGCATGTACTTCTTGTCAGCAGTAACTGTTTCAACTTCTGTCTTGGGCTTATTAAAAAGCTCAAAGAAGATTTGTTAAACACACATCATGAGGAGACACTGTCGTTTCACTCATTCTCCTGCGTGTGACCAACTCCAGGTTGAGAATAGCTGTGACCTACTCACTTGGCTTCCTCCAAGTCTTCAGTTCTCTGGAGAGCATCCTGTTCATACTTCATTCTCCACTGCACTGTTTCCTTATTGCCTTTCGATAGAGCCCGGTGCAGCTCTGTCTTGACCTCTTGCTCTTCCTCATACTGCTCTCGTAGAAGGTCATAGTCATGCTTGGCCAATTGCAGGGCATGGGCCAAGGCATTCTGAGACTATAAAAGACATACTTTTGTAAAAGAAAAAAAAATTGGCATGTTTTACCATTAGCAATGAGATCCTTGGAAGTGACATACTTTTTAAGTAAAGCTAACACCACCTATAAAATTCAAATTCAAATTAAACCCAGTCAGGTAATACTAAGAGAAGACTTTAGTAAATGACAAAAGGGACAGAGTGTCTAAACTGTCATTTACACAGGAAAGAAACTTCCATTTAAGGAAATGGCAGCCTGATTACATAAATTTCAATATCCCAAAGGCTTGGCAAACAAAGATAGTGGGAAACATGAAAGTAGCATTCATTATCATTTAGGTACTATGATTTATATTTAACAATATGTCAGTCAGATTTTGTTTAAATCAGAAAGAAGAAGATTAAATCTATCAATTTCACTCTATTCATCAGAAAAATAAAATCCCAATGTTTACAATTAGAAAACTATAGCATTATAGTACTTTCTATATTTTTAGAAAACAGAGCTGATTTTAGTGAATGTTTCTATCACTTAAATGGTGGTGTGGCTAACCAAATGATATCATCCTCAGGATGTAACCTCATAAAGAGACTACAGTTCCCATAAGTACCCATAAGTCTTTTTGACAAAGTTAGAAACAAAACAAAACAAAAAAGCATCATCTTAGGTAGGTACCTATCTGTGAGCACATGGCTGAGCTAATAGCATCCTCAGCCACACATTGCCAGATAGTAAATGAGGACCAGTAACATTCAATGGTGTTTAAAGAAAAGGATAGAAGTATGAGGAAAACTCCCAAGATTTATAAAATATCATTAAATAAAAATACTCAAATTTTGGAAATTTCATAAGCAGTGGGGAAAGGGAATACATAGTAAGATTATCTGTGGAATCTCACCAGTCTTGGAAAAGATAACAGGCACCAGGTTCTCGGAGTTCTGAAAAGACCCCAAATAGTTTTGAGCAATAAAAGTCTACACCATAATATTATATGCAACTAAGTTAGAAATCCAAGTCAAAGAGAGAATTCTAAAACTAGAAAAGCTGTACTAATTCATATGTAAGGGAACTCCAATTAGACTAACAGCAGATCCCAAGGGAAACTTTACAAGCCAGGAGAAAATGGAATGACATAATCAGGTTCTAAGGAGAAAGTATCTTTAAACAATGAAAGAGAAATAAAGGCAATCCAGGGCAAATCAAGGAGAGAGGACTCACCATTGTGAAACTGGTCTCATAGGATGCACAAAGAACCAAAGGAGAAATGCAACTTGACATGAAAGGACAATAAGTACCATTAGGAAAACACCCATAAATGTTTGTACACTGCTTGGTCTGCATAGGACATGACTGTTGACATCTTGGAACAAAGCAGCTACCACATTCATGATTTTCTCTAGAGACTGGGGCTTATTGGGTTGTAGAGGGAGGAGAAGGCCCATGGACTCACAAGGCTTAGGGACCTGATAGGAGTCACGAATCTCTTTGTGAAAACCTAACAAAGATCCTCTCCTCCTCAGGTGTAAAAAAGGTAGAAAGTTGACAAGGGGAGGGGCATTTGGGGTAGTGTAGCTGCCAGTATGTCTTCCAGTCTGACTTTTTTTGATGGTGTAGCTTTTTTGAGTGCTTCATGCTATGGGACTCTTCTGGTATAGCTGACCAGAAGTCACCCAGGGGTCTTCCTGGTGGTATCTCCCAATGTCCCCTGTTCTCATTGGCCCACAATATTGGACCTGGAAGAAATCTTTTCTTTAATATGTTGGTACCTTTTCTATCTGTGGAGAATAGATGTTTCTTTACTTCTCCCCAGGAAAAAAATGATAAGGCACATACACGTTATAAGACTCAATGGTAATGCATGTGTATAAATAGTAAAAATATTCAAACTTTATTGCAACAGAAGACCACCAAACCAAAAAAGTAAACCAGAAGAGGGATGGAAAGCAACAGAAAACATCAAACAGGAGTAAATTGTTACACACTCATGTAGTAGTAAAACTGGTGATGTCCACTGCTTGGTAGATGATTAAATGATTGGGCTTTGATGGCCTTCAGTTTAAGTAAGAAGCATGGCAGAAACACACACCTTTCTTGTCCTAGATCTCACAAACTACAGATGGAATTTTAATAATCAATATAATTCCTTAGTTATCAGAGTTCTTTATGATACAAACAAGGGATGTGTGACCTCCCTGCTAGAGTGTTTCTCTTTTCCTCCTTTTCAGAAGATCCTGAGGCTCACAGCCAAGCTTTGTTTTGCTTTAAACATATACCCTCCAACTGGTGAAAAACAATTGCCACATTACCTTGCTCTCCTCCTGTAGCTGATTTCTCAGTTCTTCAATTTGCCGAGTAAAGTTGCTCTTTTCCCTGGAAAGCTGGCTTATCAGAGCCTCCTTCTCTTCCAGCCTTTTTAAGGACTCACCTGGGGAAAGGTTGCATAAGATAAATTATCATTCTTAATGATTGCAATTCCTCTGTATTGACTTTCAGCTATCTCAAGATGCCTACTCAACTACTGTTTTATATTTAGAGAAGGCCTAAGAAACCCCATACTGGCAAAACCAGGGCAACAAGCCTTTCCAAACATAGAAGCAACCTCTAAAAGTACAAATTTTTAGCAGTAATTATGAGTTGATAACAGATAACATCTGCTGTTTTATTAGAACCTTCTGTGCTCTAGATACAGATAAACTACTAATATAGATACAGAAGCAGTTTAACTCTCATAGTTCAGTACTGAATTGTTATACTACTGCTTCTGCAAGGAAAAAAAAAGCTCAACGTACCAGGACTTAGTCCCAACTCTCCCGTTTCCAGATGCCAATCATCCCAGTGCCCCATCCACATGTCAATTTTAAACTGTCATATATACATTCTGACCCACCAGCTATGAGTCCTCAGGTTCACTTGAGTGAACACTGATTACCTATTTAGTAAAAAGGACATTGTATAGAATAAAACTGAGTAGCCAGCCAGAGGAGAGAAACACATAAGACCAATTATGGAGGAGGTACACAGAGCCTCTCCATTCTGCCATTCTCCAGACTTCCCAATTCTTCAGTAATGAAGTCCTAGATTGTAGTCATTGGTGGTTGCTTATTACTTTATTTTCAAGGTTCTTTATACATATATGTTAATTAAATAATTTCCCACTATTGGTCTACTGGTGAATTAAGCCTTTGCCCTATCTCTTCTCCAGAGAGGTTGGGGTAGGATCTAAAAGTACTACATTCTGTAGACATCTTGGTCTTTTTGGAGACCAGGCCCTTTCCTAAAGTTGTCTAGGAGGCCCTGACACCAGCCTCCTCGTTAGCATATCACCCTCCTATTAGCAGAAAAACATTCATCGCACCAGAGATCCTAAATCTATTAAGAGCCATGTACCGAGAAACCCAGGAAGAAGGAATATATCTACATATATACATATATACATGTGTAATGAATCCTAAAGTCACAAACAGAATAAAAATCATATTTTCAGAAATGTCTTTAAAAACTGAAAGCTTTTGCAGTTGTGGTGTTATATACATATTTTCTAAATTCCCAGTTTGACTACAAGCTTGAAGTGGCAAGCTTATGTTGCTAATTTTTGAGAAAACATCTGCAAAATATATTGATCTGAATATGCATGGTTTGATTCTCAATTGTCTTTTCAAGTTAAGATGCTATCCCCTGGATGAGCAACTAGGAATGGTATTGCACACATTGAAATTCCCGGACTCAGAGATTCACAGCACAGACATGTGTTAAAAAAAAATTTAAGACACTTGAGATGATTATTTTCAGACTGAAAAAGTTCTTTATACATATTTCTTGTTTTATCATGCAAAATATTAAAGATGCATACTTAGAGCTGAGATTATGATAAAGCTTAATTCTTTTTGCTTCATTAAGGACATACTTAAGTAAAACGTTTGACCTATGAGTACATATTAGTGAAAGTGACCACCATGAGGGTGGGCTTGGGGGAAGACTCCAGCTTTTTGCATTGGCATTGTTTATGCACTATCAATATAAATGGAAACAGAATTCAAAAAGAAAACATGTCTTATGTATCCTGCTGAGGTTAATCTCACAGACATCCCCCCAATGAGTTTTGAGACTCACTAGAGGTCTGTGAACCAAATCTCAATAACCACCAGGTAAAACACCATTTTCAAAGGATCCTTGAAACTCATGTGTTAGGGATAGAGGCTAAGAAACCATTTCTATCAGAGAAGCCAGGCCTGCTGGAGCCAAAAGTGATTATGTGTAGTATGGGTCTCATCTGAAAGCAGACATAAGAAAGTTGGGTAGTAGCAGAAAAATAAAAATGAAAACAGGAGAAGATCTGGAGCCTGGACTCAGAAAGAATGGGGAGGGGAGATTTAAGTAAAATAATGCAGGAGAGAATTGGTATCCCCTACAAAGAATTATTAAACAGAAGGCTGTATAACAAGGATAACAGATATATGCTCCATTGGCACAGGATCCTATTTGGTGTCTTTACAAGAACCAGAAATGATTTTCTTTTCTAAATTTCTAGTCCTGATCTTTAATAAGTAAAGAATAGTGAAATGTTTTAAATTTAGACTGAAGTGGGAGAATGAAAGAGATAGAGATTTAGCTTAACTGATAGCTTCTGGCTAAGCCAGTGTGTGTGTGTGTGTGTGTGTGTGTGTGTGTGTGTGTGTGTGTGTGTATGTGCACATGTGCATGAATATACAATGAGACACTGTTCCACATTTCTTTCCTGTATATGTTGCATTGGTGATGGAGATAGCATCTCTCTAGCCTTGCAGAACTAATTAAGAAGTAGAAGAGGTTCCTCTCATAGACTATCTTTTTTGCCCAGTTTACTTTCCTTGTTGCTTTTATCCTGCCCCTACTATCCACAGCCAGTGTAAGTAGTCATAGTTCTGTGTAAGCACTCCATGCCCTTTCTCCATGGGCTTTCATTATATATACCCTGCCTTAAGAAATTGCAGACATTTTTCCAAGTATAATGTGGTCATATTGCTGGTAGTGTAAAGAATTTTGGTTAGTATCTGCAACATCTCAACAAAAACCTTCAGTTCAGATATCTTTTGATCTCTAAAATTTTATTTTAATACTCTAAAACCGGCATATAAAGAGAAGCATATTTACAGAATAGTCCCATAAAGACTATGACCTTCAGTATTTAAAACTGTCTACCTTTAAAAATGTATTTTGGCATTACAAATATATTGTACATTTTTGTTGACCTAAGAATTCTACTTCTGAAAACATACTACTAAAAGTAATTACAATTGTAGATAGATATATGATGATCATGGTAAACATATGAAAATAAGGCTAAATAGACTACTGTCCATTTATCTGATGGATTATGATCAAGCATAACAAATGACAAAACTTTATATTGCATTTTTTAAAATCCCAAATAGATTATTACAATTTAAAACATATGTATTTTAAATCATCAATAATGATTGGTAGTAATAGCCATGGAATATTTTTCTATATTTAATCTTTAATCAAATATTTAAAGAACATCAACTACTAGACAGTGTTCTAAGTGACTGACATATGTCAGTGAACAAAATAGAATCCCCTGCCCTCTTAGAACTCATATTCTGACAGATGAGGACAGTCACTGTCACATACACTGTCAATTAGGAAGTGTATGTGAAGAATGAAGTACTAGAGAAGAACACCGGGGGAGTGGGTCAGCGCCCAAACACCGTGCTATCTAAGGAATGTCTTAACTTGCCCACATAGCTACTTGGTAACCATCATCTCCAAGCCACTGTGCAATGAATAAAGTGTTCCAGACAGACATAACAGCTAGCCTGTGACTCAAGGGTAAGAATGTTCCTGGAGTTTAAAGTATATCATAAAGGTCTGTGCTGCTATAGATCTGAGACACAACGGGTAGAGTGGGCCAGAGATAACAGAACAATCACAGTATTATATACGTGATGGATTTAGTTGAATATAAATATGACACAGGCTCATGATTAAAAGCTATTCAGTGAGGTTATAGAGATGATCATGTCTAACAAGCAGGATTAACAGTTCTGCTACCTTCTGATCTTGACAGTTTCACACCAAAGCAGCAGAGTACTGACCTTTCCCAACTAAGAAGAATCATTTAGACATGTCCAACACAAAACTATAAACTTGCTTAAACTCTTAAGTAAGATTTCCCATCAGGTAATATACTTTGTATCTAGACGGCACAGTTCTTTAGCAAGACTATTGTGCCACACTGCCAAAAGACTGGAGGGGTCTGCAAGGTACCTCCCAGGTTTTATTCCCATGCCCTAGAATCTTTCAGCGCTCACTGGTCTATGGGTACTTTTCACCTCAGCTGTGTCTCAGGAGTCTCTTGGGTCATTCGCAGAGGAGAAAGCACATCTACTCACCATTCTCATTCTGTAGTTTTGTCCTCTGTGTTGTCAGGTCATTTGCTAACTGAGTCACCTCATCCAGTTTTGTGTTGGCTTCATTCAAGCGCCTTTCATACACACTACAGAGTTTCTCAGCATTTGCCTATGAGTTGTAAAAGAAGGGTTAGTCTTGGCAGAAAAAAAGTCCACAATAAATTAGCTACATTGAGAGGGTGGTAATGCTCTGCTTTGTGACCTGTATGAGTGCTTCTGCTTCAAGAGTAAAGGCCACTGCCAGCACTAGGAAAATGTATCTTTGAAATGAAGCAAGCACAACAAATTCTAAGGTTATCCCCTTAAAAAGAAAAAGTCAAAACTTTTTGGACATAAACTCTCTGGCTTTTAGGAGCCTGTCTAGAATTCTACAGTCTTCTAGAGAAGGAAACATGTCAAATGTCAATGTAATGACAGAATCATTTCATGATGCTATAGTAAATATTTAGCTTTCCTTCCACTAAAGTTTTTTTCTTGGAGGTAAACGTTCTGCTTGATCTTGGATCTATGATGCCTAGAATAAAGATTAAATATATTAGGGGGGAACAAGGAAAAAAGGTGGAAAGGGAGGGGAGGGGCATAGAAGGCTGAGCAGGGTTAACAAGAGCAACCAGATAGATCTCAGCTCCAGTAGCTTGAGAAGAAATTTGCCTAAGAAGCTGCACACTCTGGCCAAGAGGGTCAAGGCTCAAGACAATCCTGCTAACATTTCAGTTTCAAACCAGAGCTCCTCTGAATTGGCTTTTAATGTTTACTGAAAAAGATATATTAGCCTTCCTTCTTCCTGATTTAAGCAACCAGTCTAATCACCTGGTTCTTGTCACACTCTGGAAACGCATGCAAGTAATTTGACTCTCAAGGTCCTCAGAAAGGAGTAAATGCAAGATTGGAGATGATGACTACACCAAAATTAATTGTAGTTTGCACTCTTACTATTTATATGAACAGAAATGATAAATTACATTGGTCTGTTCTGTACAGACTTGAAATTGTGGTCTTTGTGAAACCCATCTATAAATAATCTTTGGTGCCTTCGGTTTTCCTTCCTGATGACAGTAACAGGAAAAGCAACTATGGCAGAAGTTAATTAACACTCTCCTAGACTCTTTATATTATGTGTTAAATTTTAATTTCTGAAAAAAAAACACATAAATGCATTATCTCTTTAAAGAGAGGACAGTATAGAAATTGAATAAGGAGATGAGAGATCATACACTCTGGCATTTGAGGAAACACCAAGAGATTGTGAAATGGTGAAGGATGGTGGTAAATCTGAAAATTGCAAAGTTAGTTCAATTGTTATAAAACACTAATGGTTAAGATCAGGCAAATTTAGACACATTCCAGGGTAAGACCTGTGGGAAACTTCTGAGCCATTTTCAGTTGGTGCACATGCTGTGTTGGAGATTGTTGTTCTGGAACTTTCTTTAAGCTTATGTGAGTGAGTATTGTAAACTTCCCACAATCAATTACTAACGTACTTTTTCATATCCCCAAATAAATATGTAGCATACAATGGGCAATTAATAAATGCCTACAATGTTCAAATTATTATAGACATTAGTGAGAGGCTGGCTGATGTAGAGACTAAAGTCATACTCAAACTTTCTTCATAAAATACAACCCCAAGTATTTGTTTTATCAGTTGGATAGATTATCACCCTAAGATTGCCAAAAGAAGGAGAACAGATTTCAGCCTATGCCAGTTGAAAAGCTGACAAAGAATGGGATGAAGTTCCAGCTTATGGATACTCTACAGTGCACACAGGCTTGTTGGTAGTTGAGAAGCCAAACCTGGCAGAGAATCAATGACCAGGTTGTCATACAATATCACAAACATAATAAAAGCCATAGCATTAACATTAACTGCCAGGCATGTTTAATTAATTAACAAACACTCTATACACAATGAAAGAGAGATGCAGTCATGATCAATGTCATTTTTAGGTTGCCCACAATTGCAAACCATATTTTGAATATTGAATATGTTTGGCCATATAACCAAAAAATGATTTTGACAGTCACAGTTGGTACCTTTATTTCTTTCTTCAAGCCATCCCTTAAAAGTTGAAGATGGCTAAAAGAAATCAGTAGCTCAGAGGCTTATTATCCTGACCACATTCAGGGAGATAGTGTCAATTTAGGATTTGAACTGAAACTACCTATGTGGGTATAATTAGAAAAACATATGAAAGAAAATAAATATTAAAAGAAAAAATAAAATTTTAAATTCTTAGTTATCTACCACACAAGGAAGTTATCACAAAGGAGGTGTTAAAGATTAACTGACAGGTGTACTGGTTGGCACACACTATCCATGCCCTGAGTCTCTTAGAAAGCTGGATAAATGCATTACTATAAAAACTTGCTACATTTTAAATCTCAGATGAGAAATGACTCTAACACATGGGCTTATTGGATAATGTCTGTACTTACAAATGAAGAACCAAGAAGAAGTAAGTGCCAGGGACAGGAATGCCAAAGGAAACATCTGCTTTTGGGGAAGGTAAGGGGTCTGGATTTATATGTGCTGATTTGCAGACAGTAAAATATTGCTGAGTTTGCTTTTAATAAGAGCATAAAGGGTTGTAAGATGCACTTATGTTCATAGCTTGGGGTATATGGTGTTACATATCAGTCTGAAAGAAATGAAAAAATGATGGGTAACCGTAAGACCTCTCCTAGAAAAAAAGCAAGAAAATGAGCTACAGAGTGGCAGGATTTCAGGACGCATCCATGTGATGAGTTGGCTGAGCTGTACATACTTGCAAGTTATCAACCTTCTTGAGAGACAGAAAATCAACGTTTCTTTTAGGCATGGTGTAAAGCATTTACAAGAAGTGCTAGCAACTGGTAGACTATTTTTAATTAATAGGGCACTTTATAACAAGGATTTGCAACAGATCATATGGAATATTCATTTAAATGTTGCCTACATGGGAATATAACTTGCACAAGAACAGTAACTACAAAAGAATTTCAACTTATGCCTAAAGACAAATAATAAATTTTGATATGGGAGAAGAAAAAGTTAATGGAATGCACATTCATCTTCATTCTTCTTCTAAGATGACTAAAAATGACACATTCCTGAAAATGAGGAAAAAGTGAAATTTTCTATCAGTTCTCCACTACCCAGGGGCTCTCTATCAGAATATTTTCATTTAAAAAATGCTTTAACATCCATTGAGCACTAACATTCTTACCACTATAACTTGGGAAAAGATAAAGTCAATATCTCAAATAAAAGTTTAGCATAATATTTATGCCTTTATAAAAGAGCATGAATTAATTTTTACTCTGGGTATGTATGTGTAGTTTGTGTATTTCCATACGTGTGTGTGTGTGTGTGTGTGTGTATGTGTGTGTGTGTGTGCACATACATATGCACACAGGTGCATGTTGAGCACACATGGGCACAACTGCCACAGAGCTCATGTGCAGGTCAGTTCTGTTCTTTCAGTATGTATGCCCCAGAGACTGAACCTGAGTCATCAGAGTTGGCAGCCAGCACCTACAAGCCATAATGAGCCATTTTGCAAGCCTACAGAATAATGTATATTATCAAAACTAATTAAAATACAAAAGAATGTGGTCATATACACACATGCATATAATTAGGAGACAAAGCCAATCTCTGTTGTCTAAATGTGACATATTGGGCAAAAAGCATATGCAGATACCAATGCCAGGCACTGCACAGATTGCACAAAACACAGCAAATATAAACAAAATAAGCTTTAGTGTCTGCCGTGGAGAAGCGTTCTGCTAAGAAAAGTTAAAAGGATGAAAAAAATATTGTAACAGTACAAGAAATATCCCAAAAGTGCTACAAGAATTCTAGAACAGGTAAAAATTTAATACAGAAAAAACTTGAATATTCCAGAGAAAAGAATTAGCATAGAAAAATACCTGATGAATAGTAGTGTGTAGTGGCATACATCTTTAATCCCAGGATGTGATCAGGTGGATCAGTGAGTTCAAGGCCAGCCTAGTCTACATAGTGACTTAGTAAGTTTCAAGCTAGTCAAAGTCACATGACTAAGTCCATGCCTTAAAAAAAGAACAAACCACACAACCAAGTAGGCTTCATCCCAGAATTGAAGGGCTGGTTTAACATACGAAAAACCATAAACATTATCCATCATTTAAACAAACTAAAGGAACAAAACCACATGATCATATCCTTAGATGCTGAAAACACATTTGACAAAATTCAACACTCCTTTATGATAAAAGCTCTGGAGGGATCAGGAATACAGGGAAATTATTTCAATATAATAAAGGTGATGTACAAGAAGCTGACAGCCAACATCAAACTTAATAGAAAAAAACACAAAGCAATCCCACTAAAATTAGAAACTACACAAGGATGTCCTTTCTCCCTTTATCTATTCAATATAGTTCTCGAAGTTTTAGCTAAAGCAATAAGAGAATGAAAGGGGATTAAGGGGATACAAATTGGAAAAGAAGAAGTGAAACTATCTCAATTTGCAAATAATATGATTGTATACATAAGTGACCCACAAAATTCTTCCAAGGAATTTCTTCAGCTGATAAACACCTTCAGCAATGTAGCAGGATACAAGATTAACTTAAAGAAATCAGTAGCCCTCCTATACACTAAAGATAAAAGGGCTGAAAAAGAAATAAGGGAGACATCACCCTTTATAATAGCCACAAATAGTATTAAATACCTTAGAGTAACTATAACCAAAGAAGTAACAGATCTATTTGACAAAAAATTTAAATCACTGAAGAAAGAAATTGAAGAGGATGTCAGAAAATGGAAAGCTCTCCCATGTTCCTGGATAGGTAGGATCAACATAGTAAAAATGGCAATTCTACCAAAGGCAATTCAATGCACTGCCCATCAAAATTACAACACAATATTTTTTGGACCTTGAAAGAACAATACTCAATTTTATTTGAAATAACAGGAAATCCAGGATTGCCAAAAGAATTTTGCTCAACAAAAGAACCTCAGGAGGCATCATCATCCCTGACTTCAAATTATATTATAGAGCTACAGTGATAAAAACATCTTGGTACTGGCATAAAAATAGACTTGTGTATCAATGGAACAGAACTGAGAATCCAGACATTTACCCAAAAACAAATGAACACCTATCTTCGACAAAGACGCCCAAAATATTCAATGGAGAAAAGATAGTATATTTAACAAATGGTATTGGTATAGTTGGTTGGTAGTGTGTAGAAAAATGCAAATAGATCCAAGCCTGTCACCCTGCACAAAACTCAAATCCAAGTGGATCAAAGACCTCAACATAAACCCAGCCACTTTGAACTTGATAGAAAAGAAAGTGAGAAATACATTACTTCTATGAATTGGCACAGGCGACCAGTTCCTAAATATAACACCAGTGGCACAGACACTAAGATCAACAATCAATAAGTGGGATCTCCTGAAGCTGAGAAGCTTCTGTAAAGCCAAGGACACTGTCAATAGAACTAAACGACAGCCTACAGAATGGGAAAAGATTTTCACCAACCCTACAAGTGATAGAGGATTGATCTCTAAGCTATATAAAGAACTCAAGAATCTAGAGCCCAAAACCTTGAATAACCCAATCAAAAAATGGGGTTCAGATCTAAAAAGGGAATTCTCAGCAGAGGAACTATGAATGGCTGAAAGGCACCTGAATAAGTGCTCTTCATCTTTAGCCATCAGAGAACTGCAAATCAAAACAACTTTGAGATACCACCTGATACCTGTTAGATTGGCTAAGTTGAAAGACACAGATGACAGCCTATGCTGCAGAGGGTGCGGAGCAAGGGGAACACTCCTCCATTGTTGGTGGGAGTATAAGCTTGTTCAGCCACTCTGGAATGCAGTATGGCAGTTTCTCAGAAAACTGAGAATCAATCTCCCCAAGGACCCAGTAATACCACTTCTGGGTGTATACCCTAAAGACACACAGTCACACTCCAATGGCATTAGCTCAACTATGTTCATAGCAGCATTATTTGTAATAGCAAGAACATGGAAATAACCTAGATGCCCCTCAAATGAAGAATGGACTAACAAACTGTGGTACATCTACACAATGGAGTACTTCAGCAGTAAGAAAAAATGATATCCTAAAATGTGAAGGCAAATTTATGGATTTGGAGAATATCCTCCTGAGCGAGGTTTCACAAACCCAGAAAGATAAGCAGTGGACTCTAAACAAAATAGCAAAAAGCAAAGCATATCCAAGCTGTAAACCACAACCACTGAACAGCTTGGGATCTGAAAGACCTTGGACTGACTCCTAGGATCCCACTCCCTCCAGAGGAATACCTGACTCATTCTTGGTGTTGAGGTGAGGAAAGTGGATCTGCCATGAGTGGATGCTGAACTAAGCCATATTGGGACCTTGGGACTTCCTGCCCTTGCTGGGGAGGAGATAAAGAGAAGTGGAGAAGAGAGTGACTGGAAGAGGTGGGAGGGGGAAGGGAGCTTGAACAAGGATATACGCGGATAAAAAATATGACTTTATTCATAGTAAAAAATATAAAAAAATAAATCTAAAAAAATAAAAACAACAGAAAATGATTTATTAAATAGTTCTGAATAAATATTCCATTTCCACTTGGAAAAAAGAAAAGAAAAGAAAGTGAGGCCAATAATGATCTTTAAGAGAAAACTTAAGAGAACACTTTCAGGAAAGTCTGGGGAAGTAAAGCCAGGTCACAGGGATAAAAAGAAAGAGCGGAAGATGAGCTACATAGAGACCGCAGGCAGGGGAGAGTAGCATAAATGCTTTATTGCCATTTGAATTTTCAAAATACTTATTTCTCAGCATCTTCCAAGGATAAACAAAGAACTTTTTATTTTGTTTACATATTTTCTAGTTTTCAGTAACCATCTGGGCTCATGAATTTAAGCATATTTCACTGTCTAACTAATTAGAATAGCTACTATACCACACTCATATTTGTTGTTTGAACTAGCACAAGGCCAGAATGTGAAGGCCTGTAATGCCAAGAAGTTCAAAGAAGAGGTGTGTGTTGCTTGGTGGACTTCAAGACTTGCTACTCAGTGTCTACTGCCTGCATGCCAATGCTTTTCTCTCTTGCCAACCCATATGTGGCTCAAACCAACAATTCAACAGGCACTCTTCGATGGCATCCACATATTGCTAACTATATAGGTCCATAAAGTACAAGAAGTATGGGATGTAGTTACATGCACCTTAAATTTAAAGTACGTTTTGAAGAAATTCAGAGTTTAGACAACCACAGGGAGTCTGCTGCAGCTGTGAATTTCAGTTCTCCATTATTGTAATGCCCCTAAGAGTGACCTGACTGTGCACACCACACCTTCAGACCTGTTGCAATTTCAAAGCCCTTCTGAGCTACAGAGTTGGTTCAGTCTGCTCTGGGCAATATGATGAGACCTTGTCTCAAAATTTAGAAAATGTCAAGATGGCTGGGGCTATAACTCAGCAGTAAGCAATTGCATTGCATGTGAAAGACAAGGTTCCATCCCTGTAATATTGCACAGAAAACTTTGCCCCTTCATTGGCAAACATCTCTAGTTATCATTCTGGATTTTATTTGCCTTCCTTCTCCTGTTATTTCTGTGTTCAGGAATAATGTGTTCTGTGTTATAAGGAAAGCTTGGGAATATCTACCTTTGTTCTGGCCATCTGGTCAACATGGGTCAGGAGTTCATCCACTTGTAGTTGCAGGTCACTCTTTTCCTGTTCTAGCACCTGCCTGGCCTGCTGTAAATGTTCTACCTGGCCTTCAAGCTCACTCAGGTTCTCCACATGTCTCTTTTTCAAAGAAGCAGAGGTCGCCTCGAAGTGTCTCGTGGTCTCTTCCATGTCATGGCGAAGCTTCTGAAATCTGGCTTCCTGTTCCTTGGCTATTTCCATCTGAGTCAAACTGGTCCCCCCTGCCTCCTCCAGCCTCTCCTTCAAATCTTCTACGTCTTGGGTGAGGGCAGCTTTCTCTCTTTCTACCTTGGCTTTAGTGATTCTTTCATCTTCCAGTTCCTCTTTCAAATTTAGTATATGAGCCTGGAGAAATAAACAATTTTGACTTTTAATAACTACTTACAACATATTTTCATATGCAACAAGGTTATTACATTAATCTTATCTCAATTTAGAAAGCAAACATGACATTTTTCTTTCTTATTTTAAAACTAAAGAAAATTGAACACCAAGAAATGAAGCAATTTTTCTCCAAAGCAATACCAAGAAGCATAATTACAATTTTCAATTCATCCAGATCCCTAGCCCTGCATTATAGATAATATCATTAAATTATACAAGGAGGAAGATTCTTAGTAAAGAGCCCCCAAGTATTTTTTTAAAGAACCTCTTTCATATGTCAAGAACAATTTTTATAGGGAGCTTATAAATATATAGCATAGTGACTTACATACGCAATGCCTTTCTGAAATTTGATAACCATCTTAATAACTGCAGACTCTGCAAAACTGACAATAAATTCAACACACATCCAAGCAACTTTCACTTAAGAAACAACATGTATGCAACCCTACACACATGGTACACAGTGTTGGCTAATTGGTCTCTTAGTCTTCAGATTCCAGGTAGTAGATTTGCAGTGGTAAATTGGAATTGATGGAGAAAAGGGCACTACTAAAGTAAACAGTCTTCTTGGATGCCATTACAGGCAGGTGTATTAGCAAATGGGAAGCACTTATAGAACCCTCACAGCTCCAGACATGCCAGTGCAGGGCTAAAAAGGGCTGGAAACCTTCACAGAGCCATTGTATTCAGTACAGCGAGGCCAGTGATATTCCCTAACATCTTAAATAAGGCATAGGTTAGGAGAGAAGGGAAAAAAGTAAGACTGTTTATACAATCTTTACCCTTACAGTACATCAAGTGGCTTAGAGAAAGAAATTTCTCCAGGCCATGCCAGCTATGTCATCTTCCAGTTTTGTGTACAAAGTATCCCAGGGCAAATGCTTGTCCATGTGGACCCAAAAACTAGTTATTGGATCTAAAATATTTATTTCAAGTAATGCAGTGCTTAGCTCAAAATCCTCAGAATCACTTCTTCATAAATAGTTTTTAGAGAGTCATTAAGGCACATTTTTTTTAATAGGTTGAGTTTTATTTTATTTTTGGTTAAGTCAAGTGTCATTTGAAGATATAGCTAGAATGAATAATGCTTGGTGTTTTCTGTTGTTTCTAAAGATAAAACAGGTTCACAGGAGATGAGACTAGATTTCTTATTGAGCTTAAAATATTCTAGAAGATAGGCACTGAAAGGAGACATTATTGAGATGGTAATGTGACATAAAAAACATCTATATACATACACACGTAACATCATATATGCAGATGTGTATAGCCAGAACATTACTGATGACTGCCTTGTAACATGTATGATGTAGTGTAAAATAACCACCCAGTCTGAAACTTCCAAATTGCTATCCATTAGCAAATAAATAATGCTTTGGGTTTACGAATAGCTACAGAATCTGCTGAATTTTAAATTAATTGCTTTCTAACCACTAAAGTTAAACACTAAACTAATGACACAGTGGGTCATGTACTGTTCTTCCCACACAAACATATCGTTGAATTTAATAATTTGCGCTCAAAGCTGTCAAGATTAATGTGTAAAAATTATGTACTTAGGATTTAGCACAAGGCCTAGTCCATAGCAAAAGTTCAAAGAACAAGCTACTTGTTATTATTCTCATGAGAAAGAAATGTAAGCTTAAGAGGTAATTATCTCTCCAGGGTCACACATTTGTGGGAGGCCATTTTCCTTCTTAACTGCTACTTTTTACTCCCTCTGTCTACAGCTTGCTAAGGATCTCGGTTATGGGAATGCCAACCACTGTTAATGAATCTAAACACTGGTACACAGAGTGATCTGATAATTGTACACCTGAAGCTCTTTCACCATCTTCTGAAGCTGAGACACCATGTTCTTCTCACTCTCCACTTTTGAATTCATCTGACTCATTTCGAATTCTTTCCTGTTTAGAAAAAGAAAATCTGTCATAATAATAACAACACATATTTAAATACTTAAAAGTTAAAAGAATAGCATATGAATTATTACCATAATATAACTGTTACATTTCCATATGATTCAAATATTACATAATCCCTGGTCTCTTTCTTTAAATCATGATCACATTTGGTGTGCATCCTTCTAAACTTTTTTCTTGTGTGTGTATGTATGTGTGTGTGAAATGGTAGAGATATTTTAATTTTCTTTATTGTAGAATTATCATATTGTAGGAATTTGTATGTATAGATATATAAAATAACTTAACCAATATAATAATATAAGGGACATTCTTATACATGATCCCACACACAGCTTGCTTTACAATGTGACATGTATTCAACATTTTCAAACTCTGGCCTACAGACTACAAAGACATGGAGTATAATTTTCACTTTGTCAAACTGGCATAATATTCGACACTGACTGTAATGGGAACTACATCATATACTGTTTCTCATATACCGTTTCCTTGCATTCTTAAGGTGACCACAGATACATGTCAAATGTAATGTTAGGAAACCACAATTGATCTACTACTACCAAGAGCATGCTTGAGGCCAACACATGCAAGCAAACAAAGCCAGAAACCCCAAGCTGCCTGACTACTTTATAAACTATGAACCCCAACTTTGATTTGTTCTCAGTTTTGACCTTGTACTTGGGTCTTACTTTTGCTCCACTTATTTGGTAGAATCCAAATCTTTAACTGTTATTAAAATAAAACCCTAGTAAACAGAAGACAAAAGATACAAACTGTTAAAATGTATGTCACCAACTAGCAAAACTAGACAGAAAACCATTTTCTGGTTAGTTCCATTCGGTGCAGAGAATCCAAGGGAACTGATGGAAATTTCTCATAATTTTTAATTATTTCATATAATTACGACTTTATTGTAAGAATCAATGTTTATATAGTTTACAAATACCCAAATAAATCCTTATGCAGCTGTATGTGACCAAGAAAACAGCTTTACTTAAGTAATCATATAACTTTCCAGGCAGTCAGGTTTGTGCTGTGTTTGTGTTACCATTGGTCTCATCACAAACCAAAGAAGTAAACTACTTCTTATAGACTCAGATTTTCGTAGTTCACCTCTCCTATCTTATTACTTCCAAAATTTTCACCTTCTAGGTGTGTACTTTCTACTATAGCCTCTAGAGTGTGTCTTTATTTTTTCAACAGTATAATAGAGTTCATCAAATTGAAAATAACTCTTTCCCAAGCTTCTAGACACCATCTTTGGCCTTGAAATATCTGGCTCTGCCCTAGAAACCAGATGCTAGATGAAGCAGAGCGCTGCTCCTCCCAGTGTTAAGATTTTCCCAGAATCCCTTGGCACTACCTCCTCAGCTGCTCTGCCAGCTGCTGCAGGCTCCTCTCCAGGTTCTCCGAACCCTCTTGGTTCATCTTTAACTCGCCCTCCAGTTTTAGCTTTTCCCTCTCACACTTCATTCTGGCTTTCCTCTCCCGTTCAAGGGCACCTTCCAACTGACACAAAGAAAGACTGCTTAAATTCAGAGTTTATAACTTATTAACCACTTTCAGGAAAAAGAAAAGTTTGAGAATAAATTCTGTAAATGGTTCAAAGAAGCATTTTAATGTCCACAACGGGGCTCAGCATGTAAAGGTAATTGTCAGCAAGTCTGAAGACCTGAGTTTGATCATCAGGAATCATGTGCTGGAAGAAAAGAATCAACTACCATTTAGTTGTAAACTGACCTCTTCATGTACACTATGAATGAAATGTGTACCACACACACACACACAAGCTAAATAAATCAAACAGTAAACATCATTTTAAAAGTTTAAAGAGTTAAATAAGATTTACATGCATCAGTACATTACCAAAAAAATCTAGAAATCAATGAAAGGTGAAAGTTTTACAGATTATAAATAATAAGATCTGTCTCTGAGTGGCAACCAATAGCGAGTGGCCAGGTACCCATTTGAATGCTTCCTGGAAATGGTAGCTCCCTTCTTCACTTGGCACTTCAGTTCCCGAGTAGATAAGTCCCATTTACTCTGAGTGTTTCTTCCTAACACAAGTGTTCTGCTTTCTTGAAGTACAGCATGCAATTAGTCCCTATGTAATCATCCTGGAATATACACAGCCCTACTTGGGACTCAAATGTCATGATGTGCCTCTCAACCTCAAAACTTTCCATCTTCCTCTAGTCCATAACAATTATCATATTCTGAGATTCTATAACACTATTCAGAACATTCTAGCTGTCTCTGGGCTCATATTGATAAAAATGATTGAGAAGTTGGTTTAGTAGAAAGTTAGGAAGCAATCGAAATACATCCTTTGTGTATTGGTAGGCCTCTTTGAACAATATCCAATAACTAGCAAAATAAATAAAATTCAAGTTATATTTAAAGGGATATTTCTTAAAGGTATGTGTAAAAAATAGAAGTAGATGAGCTACAGGAAAAATAAAATAGAGGCATGTGTTCCCTAGAATATGATGTAATTCTAAACTTCAAAGTGATAGTTTTAGAAGATAAATCTCTTTGGGGTACATGAGTGGAAAGGACAGAGCTCTGGTAGAAAAAAAAATGTCCAAATATAGTTCTTCATAGCTGCCACCATGTAAGGACAAGACAATAAGGTGTCATTTCTGAACAATAGAGTATGTCTTCACCATACATCATGTCTGTCTGTGATTGACTGAGCAATTCCTAGTCTCCAGAACAGAAGTTAATCCCTGCTGTTAATGAACCTGACATCCATTCAAGTTTGCTAAAGCAACTTGTGCACCAAAGAGTGTGCATCGCTTTGTTCATATGCACACACAAACACCTGTAATGTCTTACATTGAGTTTGTAGGAGCCAGGCAAACCATAGAAATGGGAAAGGGAAATGAGTAACACAGAGAGAAAATTAATAATATGAAAAAAAAGTAGATGAACACAAAAATGTAAGGTAGAACCAATCAATCAAAGATAGGACTCTTTATTATTCACTTCATTGTTGTCTCCTATTTTCTATAGTTGTACAAAAGCTGCATTTAAGTATTTTATACTTATTCTTGTACTCACATTATAGTGGTCTTAAAGTATATTAAAAATAAAACAGTTCAATTTGTGAATAATATAGGGAGTTTCTTATGAGTACATATGAGGACAGACTATGAACCAGTCAGCCTGTTACTGCTCACCGCATCAACTTGTTGGCCCAGCTTCAGGCTTGCTCTGCTCATGTTGCTGAGCTTTTCCTGCTCTATGTGCAGATGCTCCTGGGTCTGCTCCTGGGCCTCCTGTGCTGCTTTCACTGCTCTTCGAAGTTGGCTGACTTCTTCATGTAGAGAGTGCACTTCCTCAGTCAGGATCCTGACCTATGGGAAGAAGGCAAAGATGGCCTTATTAGAGCCACCAATTGAAAGCTGGGCAGAGCACCAAGGACATTTCCCTTTTATAGTCCAAAATACTCACAAGGCATCCAATGTCATCAAGATCCATTTACAAATCTCTAAATTCAATTTTTTCCCACAGAAGGAAGGTCATTAAACCCCAATGTGCAAACTACTTTCAGAGCTTATTACTGTAGAATAACAATATCATTATTGTTAGTTTTAACTTCTGTTGAAGATCTAGGGAACATGTGCTATCACATGATGCCTCAGTGTCCCCACAGTGTAGCAGTTTAAGAAGTATTTCAGCAGACAGCACATGTGAAGGTGGAAGTTGGCTATCTCTCCACTAAAAAGCAACACAAAACCAAGTACAGTTTCATCTTGGAGATTAGCTACCTGTCAAAGCTTTCATTCAGACTCCTTAGTAGCCAATCCATATATAGAAGCACAAATTAAAACCCACAACTAAAGAAAAAGCCAAGGTCTTTAACTAGAATTAAGTAGATGGCTTCAAGGTTAGACTCAGAATCATTGCTAAAGCTGGGGATTTAGACACATCCCAAATTACATTTTAGCAAATTGTATCATATTCATTCTTATTGCAAAGGGGATGCATCAACACACAATGAAAGCATTTTGCTCTATTAGATTTTAAGTGCAATAATAGTTTATTTGTTACATTAAAGGGGTCCCATACAGTCAAAATAGAAATCTGAGGAGGAGAAATACAGATCATCAGACCCTTCACTTTTGCCCATTCTGGCTCCCATCACTAAATGTGCAGGCCACTGTTTAACAAAGTATTTCTGCTATCCAAGAATCAAGTTTTCCCAACACCGTAGAAGAGGTACCTTGTGCTCTGCTGCACACTTTTCCTTCTCTGACTTCGCCAAGATTGTTTCCATGTCATAGATTTCCTTCTTCAACTCAGAACATTCATCTTCCAGTTCCCGCCCCCTGGCAGTCAACTCAGAATGTATCTGCTCCTCTTCCTCCGCCTGCCCAGACAACTCCTTGACTCTGGCCTCCAGCTGTATCTTGGATTTAATCAGTGACTCACACTGCTCCTCGGCTTTTTCCAGGGTCTCTTGTTTCTGCCATAGATAAGGAGAAAATGGTTGCCAACAACTAGAAGAAATGAATCAGCTGGGCAATGAGCCCACTTGGCACATAGTGAGGAGATAATTACCTGCCCTCTGGCCAGGACTTTTACCTACCACTCATAGGCAGCTGAAATAGCATTTCCAGGTCCCTAACCCTGTTGTTGGAAAGTAAAGATGATGCTCGTGTTTGGAAGAGCTTTCTACATTTCAAGTCCATTTACTAGATTAAGTGACTTCTTCTAAGGCACTTAATAGAAACCCAGTGACCTAAAAGAATTGGCATGCTTCCAAAAGCAAAAAAAAAAAAAAAAAAAAGAAAAAAAAAGAGTGCTATATATAAATCAAAGTACCTAGAAGAACTGATGTGGGCATACAGACTGACAACTACTTAGAATATTATCTAATAGAGCTCTTTTCTACAATATAATATTTATATCATTGTTGTAAATGCCCTGAGGTACTTTGTTTGGTATATATTTCTATAAACTGATCTCAGCAGTCCATTTTTATGCACAAGCTAAATTTAGAACTCACAAATTTATAAGTCATTAACTTTCACTATTAATTCCAACTAAAATTTTTGCTTCACTAGCAACAAATTCCACAAATTGTACACATAATACATAAATCCTGCTTTGTTTTTTTTTTTTTTTTTAAACTCTCCCAGATGTACTGTCTCCAGATATCACTGTTTATCAGGGCTCCCATTTTGTAGATCAAGTGAAGTATAGGTGAAGAGGCTATGGATGCTACCAAGGAGAGAGAAAGTCATCACCAGACTTGCCCAGCTATAAAGCTATAATAATGACTGCTTTAGAGAGCTATGTCCAAATCATATAATAGTGGCATAAATGTTAGGGGAATAACCAACCTCTAAAACTATGAGCTGAAAGAAACCTTTTCTATTCATAAATTAGTTATTTCAGGAATTACATTATAGCAAAATAAACCACTATCATCATCCCCATTTTCCATCTTCAGACCTCACTATCCCTCCTAACTGAAATGCCAGTTTGGAAAATGTATTAACTATCCTTTTAAAATACTCAAGTTGTGTTAGCAAAGAAGATACAGAGCAGCATAAAAATGTAAATGTAGGTTCATGGATTCTGTGTAACTCTGTCTAAACAACTCTAGCAGACAAACGGGGCTCAAAAGGCACATGTGGAGAAACATAAAATAACAAATCTGAAACTTTGCTGAAGAATCAAAATATGAGGTCAATATAAAAAATGACAAGAACACTTAGGAAAAGTCAAAGCAAATCAAAGGAAGTTCCCGTATTTGTGCAATACTGAGAACATCTGGTCTCCCTCTCAGGCTGACATGCAGAACAGCCGTTTTTTGGAGCTCACTCAGCATGTGAACAGGACCTAAACCTGTCACCCAACACTGAAGAAGAAGGTCAGGTGACCCTGACTGGCCACTTCATTAAACATGTCCGTGTAATTGGAGGAAGGAGCAGTTTAACAGTAGAGAGAGCTTATCTTCTGTACTGTTCTCTTACAAGGAACCATAGTTCACTTAATTGTGCTGTAATGTAAGTAGTGGACCAAAAAAAAATCCTTGTCCTTTTTTGCCTGTTTGTCTATCTGTACCTATTAAAAATGAATGACAAAAACTATTGCATGAACCTGTTAACATATTTATTTAAAGTCACAACATAATCCCAGATCAAACTTTATGTGGTTTCTCTGGAATTTGCTTCCTCACATGTTGGCTACTCACATCAACTGAGGATCTCCATTGGCTAGGCCCTGACCCCCAGACTTCTCTTATGTTCCCAGCCCAAGCATAGAAAGTGGCCAGGCCCCACCCTACAAGAAAAATATCCTACCAATCCCTGAGTTTGCCCCAAAATCAGTGCATGTAATCCTTCCAATCCCAGGCCACTCTGAAAAGCTTCCCCCCCACACACATCAAGAAACCCTATATGAAGCTCAGTTCTCTTCTGCTTTTCACCCAAGCAGAGGCAGCCACCCTCCTGAGTTTTTCCATCCCAACAAGACTCTTGTGTTTGTCACATGGTGTGATTTTGTTGTGGTTTTTGGCTACTGGCTTGGGATGCCTTTTCCAGCTGAACTGTAATGCTTAACAGTATGTATTCTGTGTCACCTAGGATGGCATTTTAAAATGCTTCTCAACTTTTTGCTTACTGCTCCCTTGTCCAAGCTGAGCCCTCTATCTCTCATTTTCCTCAGGTTTCACAGACCATTCTTCTCTAAGAGAGGAACTTAAGGTCAGATGTGCGGCTTGGAAGACTCTCTTCCATAGACAACTTTGTCATGCATTTGAATACTTGGTTTCCAGCTAGTCAAGTTATTGGTAATAGCTATGAATGAAGCCTTTAGGAAATGGAGCCTTGCTGGAGGAAAGATGTCTGAGACTTTGGGGTTTTGCAGTGGCCCCTTTTCCAGCCTTCTCTTTCTGTTTATCCTGTGTGGATAAAATGTGATCAGCCTGCTCCCTGAGGCCTAGGACCACCTCATGCTTCTATTGCCTTTCCCTGAGGTGATGAACTTTCTCTGGAACTATAAGCCCCAAACAAACCTTTTCAACCCAATGTTGCTATTGGTCAGAGTATTCTGTGACAACAACCGAAAAATAACCTAATACAGCCTATCTCATCTAAAACTGTTGCAAAATGTGATTTTTGTTTTCTTAACAGTACGGATCTCCAAGTGAAATTCAAACAGGAATTTCTATCTTTAATAACTGTGGCTGGAATACACCAAAGTTACAGAATAAGTACCCTGCTAAACACAGCTCAAAAATGTCAATTTTGGTTACAAAGTGTTACTTATGATATAGCCTGTTGAGTACAAAACAAACTAAAAAATTCTCTCCTTCTAAACATATAATTTACATTTGTTTTCAGTGAGTTTCTGAGTTTGGTAGATTTAGTAGCAAGAACATCAAAACCAACTACAAATAATTGTATTCGAAGCCAGCATTATTTAACCTAGCACTTCGCTTTACAGAGAGTTTACTAGAGATAAAATTACATTCCTGCCCTTGAGGGTATTGGGGGTCACAGCAATCTAAGGGACTATAGAGAAGAAATTGGAAATGGCACACAGGCATCAGACTGGGGATGAAGACTGATGGCGCAGCAGAAGAGTTTAGAATCTAAAATGTACATGTTACAGGAAATGAAGTAACCTCACCAGAAAGTAGCATGGCCCCTTTGAAATAGTGGTTCTTAGCCCTAGCAAAATTAAGACTGCATATGCAGGTTCTTTAGATCCACATATTCTCTACTTAAAATATCTGAGGGTAAAGTCTTGACATCCTTTCTTCATTTACTCTTCACAGGTGTGTTGGCTACCATACCAAGGTTGAGAAAGGAGCTTTTAAAAACTCAACTAATTAGAAATGGGTTGGACTATAGGAGAGGAAGCAGGAAGATAAAATTCAGAAGACATGAGTTGTATCATATAGCTGAAACTATGAAGATATGTCAAGTTTATGTGGGACATACTAAAATCCCATCTGCTGACTTGCTAATGGCTTATGGTCAACTGAGTGCCAGAGCTTCAGTCAGGTGTGTTGGTTCCTCTCTGTCATTTTTGGACTCGGGAGCTTGACATAGGAAGACGGCCATGAGTTCAAGGCGAGCTTGTGTTATGTAGCAAGTTCCAGGCCAATTTGGGACACAGAGTAAGACTCTGTCTCAAAACAATAGATCTGTATCTTCCTGGCCCCATAATAGCTATGTGATATTATACACTAAACACACATGGTAGTTTGTCTTTTGTTTTTATCTCAGCCTTTTCCTTCTTGTTGTCTTTCATGTATATGTGTGTGTAGTAGGAACCTATGTATGCATGCACATGTATGTACAGGTGTGTGGAGGTCAGAAGTTGTTATCTTGTGTATTCCTGGATGGGTCTCCACTTTATCAATAAAGGAGGGGTCTCTAAGGTGAACCTAGGGACTATGGATCATTTAAATTAACTAACCAAGGTGCCCCAGGGATTTTCCATCTCAGTGTTCTGAATGCTGAGGTGACTCCACTTGTCGGGCTTTTTCATAGGTTTGTGGGTATATAAACCCCTGTCCTCACAATTGCTAAGACAACTATTTTATCCTCTGAGCATCTCCCCAGCTCAGGTTGACATCTTTTCCTAAGACATCCTGCCAATGAAATTACTCAATTTTAATACAATATTTCTTTTTATGTGTTACCACAGTTTCATTTTAATAAAAACGCACAGTATTTTAAAAGCCAGTGTGTGCTTATTTTTCTCAAGTCAGCAGTATCTTGGGAACTAGTTAGCCAAATTTAAAGCTAGTTATAAAGAAAATGGGTGGAGGGATCACTCACAGCCTGCAGCTTCAGAAGTAGATCGTTTTTTTCTTGGACAAGGGAGACTTGCTTTGTTTTCAGTTCCTCCCTCTGAGATTCTGAATTCTCCAAAGTCTTTTGTAGTTGTGCACATTCTTCCTTCAGTCCAGCAATCTCCTGTCCAATTCCTACAGACTTAGCAAGAGGCTTGATCTTGAAGAAGAGCCGCATCCAGAGCCAGTTCTTCACAGCCATGAAAGCTCTTATGTTCTCTTGGATCAAAACAAGGGCATCTCTAAAATAGATGTGAAGAAAAAGAGAAAGAGGTTAAGACAAATCATTAAAAAAATAAAAAGGATGGCAATGTGTGGATATATATTACACATTTAATAAAACCTGATTATTGGGGCAAAAACACCCAGTCAAATCCTCGGCAGATAGCTCAAGAAATTCTTAAACCTTGAATACAAAGATAAACTCCTGAGTCAGTCACACACACCTTTAATCCCAGCACAGGGAAAGCCAGGGAGTGGTGACCTACACCCTTGATCCCACAACTCCAGAGACAGAACTTCTTCTATTTCTGTGAGTTCAAGGCTACATGCCTTTAATCCTAACCTGGATGGAATAGGGTATATAAGGGCTTGTAGAAACCCAGACAGAAGAGAAGCTACTGAGAGAAGTGACTGACAGAAGCAACCAGGAGGGAGGCTGAGGAAGTTGCAAGACAGCTGGGTGAGAATTGACTGTGGTACTTTTTCTCTGTGATATTTCAGCCTTTCCCCAATATTTGGCTCTGAGTCTCATTCATAATACTATAGCAATGTAATTAGAAATAAAATAAAACAATCACAAATGGCCCCCAAAGAATTATAAAGGTTTATAAAAGACTGCTATAAACTTATAAACCAAGAACTGTGATAAATTAGAAGAACTGTATTTATTTCTAAGCACATAATCAGTAAAGTTAGGTTGCTGAAGTATGCTAGTAAACAGGGATGCTAGAACTCCTGCATCTTTCTCTCACTTTCCATGTGAGAAAGCAACTAACTGTAAAGGGAACCGCAGTTTCTGGATTTTCCATTGGCAGCTAGAGACTCTCCTAGCTGTGTGTCTCTCCCTCATAAGCCTCTAGTCTATGGGATTATGTTCTGGCACATTGTAAATATTTGTCCCTCATTCTGATTTAATAAAATGCTGATTGGTCAGAAGGCAGACAGGAAGTGTTGGTGGAGTTACCAAATTAAGAACACTCTGGGAAGAGGAAGAGTCAGGCAGAGATTCAGGCAGATGCAGAGGAGAAAAGGCCAGAATGCTGCTCTGAGAATAGTTGGCTTGGCTAATCCTGGTTTAGTTTAAGAGGTAAGAGTTAGCAAGTAATATGCCTTATGCCCAAGCCATAGGCAAAACAGTATGTAATTAATATAAGACTCTGTGTGATTATTGGGGCTAAGCAGCAACAGGGTGGTGAGTAGGTTCGAACCTCAAGGCTAGGCTGGAAAGGCTGGGCCAGAAACTTCATACTACCCTCTAGAATCTCGATGATCATGCCTCACCAATCACTACATGCAATGGCCAAATTCAAACTGTCACAGCAGGAAGTACCTAGTATGCATGCCTAGGCATAGTACCCGAAATAGTTCAACCTTGGTTTCATCAGGCTAGCTGGCTGCCTTACCCTTACAAGTAACACCTTTTACAATAAGCTACTTTTCATAATTTATTACCTAGCTTCATGATCAGAGACAACAAAGATTATTATGGACTAAAGCATTTGAAACTGTGTGTTAAAATAAATTTTTTATCTTCATAAGTTAATTAGCTCAAGTATTTTGACACATATCATACTTGTGGAAAATTTGTGACATAACCGGATATATTAAAGGACTCTATTAAATTCCTAAAGAGAAATTAAAAATAATTACTCCAGGGAAAGTCAGTGAGATGAAGGAGAAATTAGTAAAATTAAGAAAATAATACATGATCTGAATGACAATTTCCATTGAAAGGAAGAAGTCACAAACTGCAGAAATTTTTTAGTAAAACAAAAATGAAAACTGATTAGCTTCAGCAACATACTAAGCCAACAAGAAGAAAAAACTTATAAAACTGAAAGCAGGTCTTTTGAAGTAAGACTATCATGTATATCTTAAAACAAGGAAAAAGAATAAAGAAAGAACACAAAATGTATGACATGCCACATATAAAGAACACTCAGGTCCAGGAAGCTGGAAGGACCAAGAAGCCTCAACTAGACAAGGTCCTCTCATTGCTGCTGCAGCACAGGGCGGTGGAGAGAACCATCGGAGCCATGCATACTGTAAATCTAGAATTCGCAACCAGAACATTGTAAACTTCTGAAACCAGGTGTTTGTAAACATTTTTAAACTTAAGATTGCAAAAGGTCTTAGAAAAAAAAAAGAGTTTCTGCACTATATTATTACTGTTTGCAGGGCAAATGTAATTTTTTTTTACATCTGTTCTCAGAGGCTTTGACATCACCATAGTGACAAAGGGCAATAACCACCATGTCTTAGCCCTAAAATTACATTGTTTCTAGCAATGCACCCGATAGAATGAACAAAAGTGTTTAAGACTTTAATTCTACTTGGAATACAAATGAATGTAGCCTCTGGCAGAGTGGTTTATCTTCAGAAATAATACAACAGGCTGAAAAGTGTCCTTAAATACAGACCTTAATTAAGAATAAATTGGAGGTTACTCCAACTTATATATCAAAATAATGAGAGTTTAAAAAACATACTAGCACACTTACATAGTTATACTAATAAAGCAAAGGGAAAAATTAAGAAAACAATTCCATTTATAATTGCATAATAAAATAAATTACCTGACAATAAATAAGAGCTGTAGGTAAAATATCTGTATACAAAAAAAATTAAATTTTAATGAAAGGAACTGAAGAAGATCTAAATACATGTAGAAAATTCCAAGACAATAAATTAAAAAAAACTATTATAGCATCATTTTTGTTTGAGGATTTACACTCCGTAACAATGGAAGGTGTAGAAACAGAAGTGTGAAGTGGATGGGTGGTCACATGGTCTTTATAGGCAGGAAGCAGAGGGTCTAGGGATTCAGCACCTATGATGTTGCTAATCACATTTATGGTGAAACTTCCCTCCTTAGCTTAGCTCCTCTAGAAACAAACCCAAATAGACCCTTCCCTTCCTTAAATTGTTTTTCTCAGATATTTAATTACAGCAATAAAAATAAAAAAGTAACAAATGTACAAATGTGCCCACTTCTCAGGATATATATATATATATATATATATATATATATATATATATGCATATATATGTATATATTCTGTAATCCAGACAGTTTTGAACTCCTGATGCTCCTGCCTCCATTTCCCAAGTGCTGAGATACAGGTGCGCAGCACCATGCCTAGTTAAATATATTTGTTTTCAATGCTCTCAGCACACACAAAATATATCTATATAAGGTGATATAGTAATTAGCCTGATTGCAGCAATTGTTGCATAAAGTGCATATGTAAGAAAACATCAAGTTGTATATCATAAACATATAATTTGTCAAGTAAACTTCAAAAACACTGAGGAAAGGATAAACCAAAAATAAATTAAAAAATTAATGAAGATGAGGGGAAAAAGAAAACAGAATAAAAGTTATCCAGTTGATACATTAAATAAGCAAATATACACATAACAGGAATGAAAGGGGAGAAGGCAAAATAAGCAATACTACAAATAATGCCCTAGGAATTAATGAAGATTATTTCCTGTAAGTAAAATTGTAGACATAGTAAATGCTTAACATTTATAATTGAGTGATACATAATATAAACAATTTGTAATATTGCATAATTTTATTTAGCAAATAACTCATAAACTGACTCAAGAAGGAAAATTTTAATATGTCTGGACACAATAAAGTTATGAAATCCATCAAAAAATATTAAATTCAGAATATTTTATTGGCAAATATACCAAAGTCAATGACTAGATAATTGCAATAAAATGTTTTATGTATAAAAAGAAAACATATTCTCTACTTCTTTTACAAAGTTAGAATGATATTTGTATAAAACTAGATAGCAAAGTAAAAATTAAAGAAAATTAGAGGCCAATCAATTTATTTTGAAAAAACTCATTGTAACAAAATGCATCAGTGTCAAAGTAAGTTACATGTATTAAAGATCTATTAAAATCTAACACATTTGTAGGTTAATTTAGAGAGACCATATATTAACAGATACAGATAGAAAATTTAATGAGCTCATGATTAAAAAAAGAAGTTTTGCTAAAAGAAAAGAAAAAATAGAAATACTCTCTAAACAATATGCCAAAAATTTTAAGCTACAGAAAATGCCATTTTTAAATGGAAATGATAGCTTTTGTCAATGTCAAAAATACATCAAAGTCTAAAGAACCACATATTCACCAAAGTATTCAACAAGAAGAATCTCAT